>JASDQU010102508.1:156047-169898 GCA_032191745.1 Picea mariana
CTTGCCACTTTCATCAGCATACGGTCTTTCCGGAAAACCCTGTTAGCTGCGGAAAGTGAATACTTTCCACAGCGCACCCTTTGATATGAAAACTCACTTTAGCTGCTGAAAGCAAAACCACGTGCCACAACATTTAAAAACATTTCTTAGCGCGAAAGTCAGTACTCTCCGTATCGTGCCACGTGCCAACTCTCTATCGAGCTTCTCGCGCCTCGTTACTTTCCACAGCACCTTGAACTGACGAAACAACGATGTTAGCTGTTGAAAGCTAGCGCTTCCCACAACACACAATAGGTTGTTTTACATAAGGTTAGCTGTTGAAAGCAAACAGTCACATTTTCGAAATAGAAGACTTTATTTTTGATTATTTCCTAGGACACACCAAGAAACCAAAATTTTTCTGAACTGAAAAAACTCAAAAAAGACTTGAAGCTACTACTGAAAGCTATGATATCCCACCAAAATTCGGCCGAAAGGACGGTTTCGTTTTGGGAGTTAACAGTGTACATACGCATGATGTCCTTCTACAAAAGGTGCATATACACGACTTTCTCCTGAACAATCACGTACATCATCCTTTTTTGCTTGGTTGTTGAGTTTGATGTTTGCTGGGTAAGTCTTGATGGTTGCTGAGTCTTCTTGGGTCTCTGTTATGATTGTTAAGTGTCCGTGGAATGAGAGGAAACCCTTCTTTGGTTGAATTTTTGAGCGATGCCTTTCTCATCATCCTTTTCATTTGATTGTCCTTGCATCTTGGGTTGGGTGTTTTATTCTTGATATCCTACTTGATTTGTCTCTGTTTACATACAGTAGAATCTTTATATCAAGTTGTTGTTCAGTCCTTGCATTTTCATTCTTTTATATTGAAAATACAAAAATATTAAGCATTTTGCATTGTTGGCATTTGATCTTTTAGGTCCTTATCATTGATCTTACTACATATATAGAAAGATTGCATCTTATTTGTAATTGCATAACTAAATTGAAAATTGCATATTGAAAAGCTTATCACTTATTGGGAATTGAAGTTTGGACTTTGCATTTTATTTCATATTCATTTATTTTACTTGTTGAGTCATAACATCATTAGTTTCATGACCACACCTTTTTTGAGTAAGAAATGCCACTAAAAGAAACGCTGATAATTTAAAATTGATTAGAAACGATTTTATTTTCTAGGGTGCACAAACTAGCTTAAGATTTAGAGCCTTAGAATAGGATTTTGTGAGTAAACTTCTCCAAGGCTATTAAATCAACATATGTGTCTAACTAAGGGAGTGGTGAAATCCATTGTATAGTTGGTGACGTCAAGAGGCTCTGCTTACACCGGAGTTAAGCATGAGGTCACGTGAGGTTGGTTGAGGGGATATCCCCCCAATACCTTCTTAGCGTCAGATATATTTCTGGAGATCTATTCGTATATGGGGATCTTGCTAGTACCTTTACCTTTGTGAGAGGCACTGCTTTTGAGGTTTCAGGCTTTGTTACCCTGCCCATACGGTAGACCTGACTTATGACTGTTCGCCTGCGCATCGGTTATATTGTGGTTGCTTAGTTGCTTGACATAGGTACCACATAGGTTACTTGCAGGGGTTATTCTGCAAGTACCTTGGGTCAGATAAGGGTCAGACAACACATAACCTTTATGGAGGATTACCTCTCTGGGGGGATCTGATCGACTGGTTGTTAAGCCCACGAGGGCCCTTATAGTTGATTCTGATACCTCTGATATTTTGCAAGGAGTCGCAGGCCCCTCTTGGGAGAGGCATACCTACTTTAGGGAGGGAGGCCCCTTTCAACCACTTTATCTTGTTTGTGTGCATATTAGCCTTTTGTTTATTTTATTTTGGTGTGCTCTTTGATTACTAGTTGGCCTTAAGATTTATTTTTTATATCTCGAGTCTTGAGTCATCGTGGAGCCAGACCAATTTCCCCGCATGTCTCACCGCTTGTTACGATTACCACCACATATTGAGTCTTTTCCTTCTAAAAGGCGTAAAGTTCTCGAACGTGGTACACACACCTCCACTTACCATACTTGTGATAATACAAGGATGAGTACTGAATCGAGTCAGAAAGATACTAGGAGTCCTTCGACTCCCATACACACTATAGTTAACGATACTCCATCGACACCTTCAACCACAATGGTTGTAGTGCCGGAGGTTCCTATCATCACTCCTATCCGTCCTATAGTGAATGCTCAACCTATAGCCACGAACCCTTTTGGGTTCCTTTTTCACTCGTCGGGCTACAATATTTAGTCCATCCCTATGACCTCTAGCCCTTTTTCCTATGGTATGCCAAATTTCACATTGCAATTTTCATCCTCCATCCCAACATATACTCTGAATAATAGCATTGGACTTGGGGTCATGCCTCCTCCACATACTCCTTTTTCGTTTGGTGGTGCTCATATCCCACAAACGAATCCTACAGTTGGAGGCCTTCCTCCTTTTCAACCCGAGTCTAATCCTGGTCCTAAGTCTCCTTGATGGAGTAGCCAACCTAGTGGACAAGCTACTACTTACGGTCTTTCCTTTACACATACCTCCTCTGTACCGATTCCGACCAACATGTTTGGCATGTTGAATCCACCTTTATCCTCCATATTCACACCCGAAGGAGGTCGGTTTCACATGTTGGGAAACCCCCAGCCTAGAGCCACTCCAGTTGGGGGAAATTTATACAACCCTCATCATAACATTCCTATTGGAATGGTGCCCAATGAACCCCTCATGAATCAATTTAGTGGAGGGTATTACAATCTCAGATAGGGCCATGGTGCATACCAGAACCATGGATGGGCTACAATTCCCCAACAACAATATTTCCAGGGAGCTTGGGGCTAGATGTTGCAACCCTGTCTCCCTTTTCTGGCCACGCTCAATCTGCCAGAATTGTTTAGATTGATGAATGACCCTGTGCGTCATGATCCGACATGGCCCCCCATCCCCACCAAGCTTCCTTCGGATATTCCAAAATTTGAAGGCAAGACTGGTGAGGATCCTAGTGATCACGTCACTACTTTTCACGTTTGGTTCTCTTCGAACTCCCTTAATGATGATTCTATTCATTTAATATTCTTTCAACGCCCCCTCACGGGGTTTGCCGTGAAATGGTATATAGAGCTACCAGGAGGGACGTACGAAAATTTTAATCAGATGGTTTTAGTCTTCCTCAACCATTTCCAATTGTCGGTTCATTATGATGCTGACATAGAACTTATGTCAGCCTTCCGTCAAGACAAAGCCACCCATATCTCGGATCACATCCAAGAGTGGTGTAGACGAAAGAGGTTTATCAAGGCCTACATACCCTCGAAATTCCTGCTAGAGTGGTTCCTTAAGTCTCTATAGCCTTATATTTCGAAGGATGTTTCTACATCCGGGGTCACATCTAAGGAAGAGGTAATTTTTAAAGCCCAACAGTTAGATATTATATATGCTTAGTCTGGGATGTTATACGAGATTCTTCCAGATCCACCGAGGTCAAACTATGACTCTAGACAAAATATGAGACCTCATGCCGATGACATTGTAGGCTCTCCCAATCTTAAATCTGCAGACTTGGTGACAATCCAGTTGAGAGATTTGTCTCTAAAACAATTTGTAGGGGGGCCAACTTCATCTGTGTCATCCACTCCCACTCAGTCGGTGGATGTACATTCTGTGCAATCCTCGACCAAACCAAATGGTAACCAACAACCAGGCGGGAATAGAAAGAAAGGACATGGTAACAATAGTAAGGGTGGGAAGTGTTAGAATCCTATATTTCATAGTACCACAGGGTGATCGAATATTCAATAATGTCAGATTGGAAATCATATTGCATTCTGCAAATGATTTCCAAAAGGAAAGGGGAAGTCAAAATACCCCTTGATTGATTAAATTTGATTATTGTTACCTTAGGAAAAAGAACATAGTGTAAAATTGAAAAAAGGTAAGCATAGCGCTACCCATCACATGTTTTTATCCTAAGTTTACTAGTGGAAAAGGCATTTTTTCATATAGTGACTAATTTCCGCACAAGTTGTCAGCAACAACATCCATCAGCGCCCAGATTGACGATCCTCCATGCATTTCGGACCCCATAGACCTTTTTGCCTTTAACGATGGGGGGGGGGGGTCCGGAAAAGTGGTTTCCCCTCTGCCAACCCCACCTAACATGGCACCCTCACAACATTTCGGACCCCCCTCTATCAAATCCTCTTACCATGTACCCCCCCCTCCGGAATCCTTTCAAACCACCACCCGACACCACCACTCTCTCGCCTTTAACATTGTCCACTTTCTCCACTGATACTCTCCCTCTCTCGACTCAACACTTGTCCTCCACTCATGCTCACGTTCACCCTCTAGCCTATCACCTCCTCCACACTTTCGTTCACCCTCCAACCTACCACATCACCTCTTTGACTACTCTCCCTACACATTTACTTCTCTCTCTCACTACATGCCACCTGTCTTCCTCATTCCCTACACATCACCTCCCGCTTATACATCCCCTCACACCACTTGCCACCTGTCCCCTCATTCCTGATACTGTCCACCTTTTTTCCCACACTCCCCATCTCCCTATTGGATACTCATCCCCATGTCATCCTATTTGTGACCAATTACCCTTCCCCGGAACTATAAGCTGTCCCATAACGAGCCCGCGTCGAGCTAGCTGTCCAATTACCACCACCATATCTTCAACTGCAAACCATTTTCTTCCTAAAATTATTCAAGGATATAGATGGAAAAGAAACCAGCATGAGAGAATAGTAAGAAGATTATGTGGATTAAAAACACATGGCATGAGGATGCCTGGCAGCAGAAGATCAACAATCGATCACAGATTCCAGATTCCAATACAGGATTTTTTCAGAAGTGGCCACAATCAACAGCAAAAACCAACCACACATCAGAAATTAAATGACAGATCCTCAACAACCTCCATCAAATCAAGCACCAGAAATCTGAGCAGATCTACATGATCCCTATACTTTTGTAATTAGATATATAGTTAGATAAAATAAATCTTGCTAATTTATGACAGGAGCCATTTGTAAACAACTTATAAATATTCTCATTTTGAAGTATTGTGGGTTGGGACCTGTTAGTAGGATAGGACGAATATTGTAAAGAAAGCTCACAAAGCCTTCTTTAATCAAATTTCATTAATACAAGACAAGTTGTTTCAGGATTCATGCGACATAGCTATGTGGTGAAGTGTCTCTTTTGTACTATGTTTTCTTTGTTTGACATATTAGTTTCTTTCTAAATTATCTTACAGAAGGTTAAAGAACATAATATGTTGAAAGATACACTTTGTTTCTCACTGTGGATAATTTTAATATTTTCCTATGATATTTAGTGGTAGAATTCTTAATCCCTCTCTTGCTCAAATTGATCCTGTCTCTTTCTCCTATTTCATTTCACCCAAATTTACCAGATCCAGTAGTATGTCTACCTTTCCCTGTTTCACTTGAGCTTGATGTTTCTGCAGATTGATCACCCAAGCCTCTTTGACTCCATTGCTCAATGGCCCTCCCTTGTTGTTCCAACCAAACAATTCAAAAACCAAATCCTGTACTTTCATAACTAGCTTAACATTCCCAACAAACAAAGCTAAATCTTACAGAGAGATCCCTCTCTAAGTCTAGAAGGGCTATATCCTAGACTCCAAAGTGGTTTTTTAGTTACATCTACCCATTTCTTTCTCAGCCTTAAGAAATTACAGAGTGTTAACATAGTGGCGACCATACTGAGGAACTTGTTCCTCAGAATAACATATCAAGTTCCAGATTTGATTACTGATGGTGGACAGTGATTAGATAGAAGAAGGTTGAATCATCCACTTGGATACTCCAACCAACTCCAATTAAGTTTCAATTCAAAGACTCCACTGGAGGAAGAACCTGAAACATGACCAAACAATCTGAAAAGATCAGATATACAAGTTGGAATTTTATCCAAGACATAATAGGCTTTATTTTTAATTATTTCTTCTCTTTTTATGATCATGGTCAAGACCATACTATTGAAACTTGTGTTGTTCATGTTCAACCTGATGAGCCTCAAGAGATTAATCCTAATTTTACAGTTCTTGTACATACTCCTACACCTGTAAAAATTCCAGATAGATACAAGCCTCTTGTCTTACCTCCTATACTCCATGATTTCCTTGCAAATTATGACAAATATCTTCCTAGATTTGATGGAGAATATGGTAACATCACTACTAAAAAACACATTCAGGGTTTTGAAAATTTTCTTGACCTTTTTGAGGTGGAAGAAGATGACATCTGTATTAGGATTTTTGCTTTATCTTTGTAAGGTAGAGCTAAGGAATGGTTCAAAAATATGTCAGCTGCAAACATCTGTGATTTCAATCACTTTGTGAAAGTCTTCCTTAATAAATGGGTGATCAAGAGGAATATTTTTCTCATTTTAGAAGAATATGATCATTTGAAAAGACAACCAAGAGAAACAGTGCAACACTTTTAAGCTAGGTTCAATCAAGTTTACCATTCAATGCCTGATGATATAAGACCACCTCCTCGTTTATCTTTCTTATACTACTTGAATTCCTTTGATCTAGAGATGGCATTTCAATTGAAAGAAAGGAACACTACAACACTCAAGGAAATGCAGGATAGTGCAATAAGTGTGGAAGCTAATTTGTTGATCAAAAGGTCAAAGCCGAAGGCAAAATAAAGGAAGAACATAGAAAAGGAGCATCTAACATCTATAGAAGTGAAACTAGATATTCTGGCAAGCACAATGAAAGAGATAATGCAAAAGGTTATCATGAGAGATGAACTTGTTGTTTGAAAACACCATGTTCCATTAGTTTCAGAAAAAGAAAGGGTCATTGTTCCTAATCATTTTGCTGCTTATCCTTGGTATCATAGATCAGAGAAGGATTATTTTATGTATTCAATCCATACCATGGATAAAGATGAAACTCAAAATCATTTTGTAGAGGAGCAATTGGTTGATCTAATGTGTATGCTTGATGACATTTCTTATGTGGATGATCTACCCAAATATGATCAATATGATGATGACTACATCAAAGTTGACTCTTCAAAGAAATCAACAACATATTTTTGGGAGGAAGAAGCTCAGTTACAACTCAAATATGACAATCATCCTGKGCATATTAATTATGACAGCAATGATGAAAATATAGAAAATGTCAAAGTAAGTGGAAAGTCTTTGCCCTTATGCTTCTCTTCATTTCAATTTCTGAGAGAAAATTATAAGCAAGTTGTGAGTAGTAGGGATGGAGAATGTTCTAATGAATAAGTTGAGGATGTCATTGATGACATGGAAGCTATTCTTGCTCCAATATTGTAGCCCCTGAGTTACATTGATTTTTAAACTACAGATGAATTGATACAATATAATTTTGTACCATTAAGCTTTAATTCATTTCAGTTTTTGAAAAAGAATCTTGATCATGTACTAAATGATAAGCACATAGAAAATCATGAAGTTTCATTGGAACCAATGCAACAATCATCCCAGTTTCTACATGATCCAATAACTGATGTTTTGGATGATCTGTGTAGTCAAAGTCTTGTTCCATTGGCTAGCTATGAACTTAAAAGCAATTATGATATAGACTTGATTAAGCAGCCAATTTCATGGTTTTGTTCAGCAGGAGTCTCATTTCATGGTGTTGGGATCTAAAGATGTCCTAAAAACAGCCTTGGTCTGACATTAATTTTATCAACCGAGGATTCATCTTTTCTCTCAAGAGTGTCAACAAAGTTTATGAAAATAGTCATATAGGTTTAAATCATGTAGTTAGTTTAGCTACAACAAATATGAGTCTATCTAAATTATTGCAATAATCAAGTTCTTCACACATTGACTAAAAACTCTGAAACTAATAACTCAATCAACATAAATATATTCTGAGTAGAAACAAACCATAAATCAAAGCATCAATCAATTTATTGGATTCATTCATCTATCCGAGAAACAACAATTTAGTCTACAAAGACACTTAATGAATCAATATCTCAATGATTAATTAATCTATTGGAAAGGAACAATGATCTACTGAATATTTAAGAAGGAACAACAAATGCAAATCAAATGAAAGGAACAACAAATGCGAATTTAATAAAAGGAACAACAAATGCGAATTTAAATGAAAGGAATTCACAAGCGATAAATTGACAACAAATGGGAATGGAACAACAATTGATAATCTCCAAATGGAACATCTACTCTCTGCAAATGGAACAACATAACCAATTCAAAAAATAATCAACACATTAACGAGTCTATCTTAACTGTTGAAAGGAAATATCAATTCACAGAACTATAACATAATTGATAAGATTACAGATGAGATAGTAGCTCCTGTCGACTGGGCCCATGGTCTTCAGAAGATACTACTACGAAAAACTCAGTACACATAAATGATCAAAATGCTTGAAGCTTCCATTAATTCCATAATTGATAAGTCATTTACAATGGGATTGTTGTACAAAGTATCAACAATTAAGAGGTTTGAATTCTTGTTATCTCTCTATCTTTCACTATTCTTTATATATTACAATGAGATAAATAAATTATGCTATCATGAGGATCGAGATATCCTCAGGATTGCTTTTACTATTTATGAATATTGCAAGATAAAAAGTCAATCTTCCTTTGAACCGTTTTGTGCCTAATTTCTTCGATCTTCAATGGCCTGTGCATATTCATGATCTTCTTAATTATCTTTAGTTAACAACAATTTTCCATTTATGCATAAAATCAAAACAATTCAAACCAAAGTTCAAAAAATATCTAATATCATTTAATATTATTTCCTAAGAGCTTTTTAACCGTTTTCTTCCCTAATTACTTCAAATTAATAGAAAAGTCAACAAAGAATATATAACAAACCAATGTAACAAGGAAAATATGTATACCTTTTTCTCAACCCAACATACCCCCCAACTTACCTTTTTGCATGTCCTCATGCAACAAGAGAGTTTATATGCAACGCAGTGATATTGAAGGTGGAGAGGTCTCTTCTCTAGGTCTTCAAAACCCGTGCTTACCTTTAAGCTCTTCAAAAGAAGCATATTCCCTTTTCTTACACATTTCATAAACACTCTGATAACCCTCTGGAGGATACCAAATAATGGGGGGACTGTACCTGCATCCAATCCAGGAAGGCCCTTCTTCCATGAACATTGTGTCATACCTCTCTAACCTGAGAGCAACTGCTTGAAAATTCCTAAAACCAAAAGGTTCCCTATTCTTGACTTCATTTGAAGAGACACTCCATCTTAATTTGGTAGTAGAAAGGGATTCTTCTTTAATTTTTCCAAAATACTGTAGCCCTGAATGTACAACATGTCTATGGATGGGAGCTAAAGATTCCACAACCTTCTCCCTCTTCATGAATTCTCTATGTTGCATAATGGTATCAAAGGGTTTAGGAGGTTCCCCTCTGATCCATAGGTCTAGTGCATTCTCCCTTTTCATGAAGACCTTATGTTCTTTGGCCCACCTAAGTTGATTTTTGGCAAAAGACAAAAAGGCCTGAAACTGGATATCCCTAGTGAATGGATTGGGGTTCTAGTCTCTGTTTTCTTCTAGAATGAAATTGTGAAGATATAGTTCACACAACAAGTATTGTACTACATCCTTTTGTTCTTTAAAGCATGAAACAAAATTAGAGACAATGGTAAACTCAAAATGTGTGCCTGCCCTAATGACTTTTACTTTTAATAACATATAACATTCTAATAGAAATAGGGCATAATTAGTAGCAGGGGCCATGCAAGCTAATATATCAGAATAAATGGAGCAAACACTTTTGATTTGCTCAAAATCTCTATCAAGCTAACCCTGCACCTTCTTTACCTTTTCTTTAGCTCTGATGAGCTCAACAAAGGTTTCATTCTTAGTTGTTGACATGGATTAGAGTTTTCTGACAACTTTCTAATGTTCTGTCNAGCAGGGGCCATGCAAGCTAATATATCAGAATAAATGGAGCAAACACTTTTGATTTGCTCAAAATCTCTATCAAGCTAACCCTGCACCTTCTTTACCTTTTCTTTAGCTCTGATGAGCTCAACAAAGGTTTCATTCTTAGTTATTGACATGGATTAGAGTTTTCTGACAACTTTCTAATGTTCTGTCACTGCCACCATTTCATTTTGACATTGGGTTAGGGTTTGTTGGGATTGTTCCAATTCTGCCTCCAACCTTCTAATAGAGACATCCCGTTCAGGGGAATGAAATACTTCTTCAGTCTGAAAAACTATTTCTATTGTTGCTGGAGAATCTGTCTGAGTTTCTATTTCAACTGATTCCAAAGGAGCATAAAAATATGTTTGTGTTTCAACATAATTAGTGTGAATTGCCCTTCTAGGGAGTTGATTTCTTTCCTGTACTCTAGCCCTCTTAGATTTCTTCTTCTTATGCGCTTTGTCAGATTGTTCCAGCTGCTTCTTAAGTTGTCTAATTTTTTCTTTCAATCTTCCAACCTTTTTTTTTAATACCTTTATTTTCTTGACCCTCTTCCTCAATGTCTTGTTTTCATGTTCTAGTTTTCTGATTCCATTATTGCCTTTTTTTGTTGTTTCTTTCTATCCAAGGGGAATTTCAAGGTCTTACCCACCTTGATCAATTGGTAATTGATTCCTTGTATCTTCTGGGTGCTCTGGTTTCTCTAAAGGATTGTTCTCATTGAATTGAGGTTCTGGTTGTTTTTATCCCTTAGGAGATGGCATCTCCATATCAGGAAGATCAAAGACAAGATTTGAAGGAGAAGAAGTTGGAGCTTGGGGTTCTTCTTTCCTGTCTGCATCTTCAGTAAGTGATATCCCCAAATTTCCCAACACTTGGGCCACCTCCTCTTCATAACTTCCAAAGAAATCATCCTGCTATCCTACATGGATTTCATGTGATGGCTCTTTTGTTTGTACAATTTCTTCAGTGTTTTCAGTTTGTGTTGTCTCTTTATCCTTTCTTCTTTTTACAGAGGAGGTTTCAGGAACATAAATTGTTCTCTGTATTTTCCCCTTTGATGTTCCTTCTTGCATGCTCTGAGTTTCTTCCAATTGAATAATGTCTATTTCTATTTCAGGTTGGGGGGTTGGTATTTTGGCATTATCTCCCTCTTTCTGGGTTTCCTCATTTTCTTGTGGAGGAATTTCATGGTAGACTTCAGGTTTCTCAATTTGCAGGGGTCTATCGAGCTCAATTAAGTCCCCCCACATTATTTGTGGATGATTGAAGGCCATATCTACTATCAATTTTACTAACCCGTGATGACTGATTACATTAGCAGGGTATTTGGATTTTTGGGTTCTTCCAGTGACTTCATGCAGCATGTTATTCAGAAAGAATGGTAGATTTAAAACTAACTGTTGTTTTAATACTCCCAACAACTTGAGGTGGAGAGGTCTCACCACGTCGTATCATTATTTGCATGTGATATATCTCTGCATCATGCTTGCTATCTCCCTCCATGGTTCACTAAGACCAGTGGGGTTGAGGCCTTTTCCTTTCTTGTCGAACTCCTCCCCTGGTTCTACAAAGGACTCCACAACTTCCTTGAGTGCTATGTATTTACCAGTCCATTGTATTCCTTTATTTGTGAGGCCTGTTACCTCGACTATAATGGCATCAATAACTAGTATTTGTATGCCCCAAACTACTGAGACTCCCCCCTGTAAATTTTGGAAGAATTCTAGCATGGCATTTATATCGAATCCCTGTAGTCTGTTAGAGTATTGCATCCACCCTATACGGTGTATAATTTACCTTGCTTGGTGAGTTACTTGCAGCAATGTAGGCTTGCGACGAATGCTTCGACCACTCATATCTTCTGTAAACAAGTTAGGACAACTATCGTTCCCAATTGCAAAACTAGTTAGACCAGCCTGTGAAAGAAAATTACTAGAAATGGTAAAAATTATAGAACAACAATGGTATATAGAAATACAATTTTTCCTATTATCTGTAATCATTATGGCTTATTGATAATCGTGTGGAATGTCCACCCCCCGATGAATGAAAAGGTTGACCTCAATCGATGGTATGTGTGAACGTAATGATGGCGGTCAGTCAAGTGAGGGATACTTATTATGTTGTCGCCATTGGGAGAACAACCGTTAATAACTTTCAAAGCAATTTAATGTTAATCATGAATGATAATCACACCTTTTGTGGAAAGTACAAGTCCAAATACCAATATTCAATTTGTTAAGGAAGAATATTCCTAGTATTCCTAATATGTTCACATTTTATAAATATACCACGTGTCATAATTTTGTTACTTTCCCTTGTGTTGAATATAGCCAGAATGATAGCCTCTTTTTTTAAGAAAGGAAGTCTATGGACACAATAAAAACTTAGCATATTAAGATAAACTTCAGTACCACAGGCAGAGCCACTACTACCAGCAGGCGTCCATAGCCTCAACAGGGTTTCCTTTTAACCCATAGATGAGGCAGTATCCTCAATAAATAGTTTGAATAGTCTTTTCCCAAAAAGGCCACTATCCTGGTTTGGTAGCTAGATAACAACAATGCCACTCACTAGATCGTAACAAAGTGAACAAGCCGGCTCGTGATGAGACCTCTTGTCTTTTGACCCTAAATGCCAAAGGCCATTTAATGCAACTGGTGTTAGTGAAATCTATTTGACAGAGCTAAATTTAGTTATCTGTCACTATAATTGGCAATTCGGTTCTTTTGACCAGACTCCTATTGAATTGGCGGATTAAGCACTTTTTGTTTTATCTAGCACCCAATGGAAATATATTTATACATGATGCAAAGCACCTCACAACCATACGATATGACCATAAACCCAACGAAAAACACTCCTGACACCGTTTTTGTACTTACCATAGTATTTCTGCTTCCATACACTGATGGACACGTAACCCTCAGCGGAAATCACAAAAGTGCATTGAAGTTGAACCCTCCGTTTTCCGTTGTAATCTAGACGTCGATTCTTTATGGTTGGACTTCGCTCAGATCTCTATCATCCATCTTCTGGATGATTGACACTGTCGATCCTTGATCTCCTCAAGTTCTTCTTTGCTTTCCACCATTAACCCGATATTTACAGAATGAAAATACCAATTCATTACAGTATTGTTTCGATTCCAAGGATCCTTAAATCAGATCATATATAGTCCATCAATGAGAACAAAGATATCGTAATCATATACAGATGAATAGGCTTCTCACACATAAGAATGTTGCACAATAGAAAGAAACTTTATTAATGAATTGTCCTCATTTTTGTTTCTCTCTTTCTCTCCTCTGCAACTCTCCTGCACACTCTCTGCGCACCTCTACACACACCCCCTATCTTCTGTTTTCCTCTATTTCTAATCACATTTAACAAACCACGCCTATTTTTAGGCATTCTCCTATTTTTATAAAAACTAATCCCTACTTTTATTCAACACTTAGAATAGGTGGCTCAGTCTCCTCGCAGGGAGCTGTTTGATAGCTATCTGTTCCAGATCTATCTCTAATTTTGACAACAAGGCTGTCTACCTAGATTAATGAAGTATAGGTTTGTTTAACCTATTGTTCACTCAAACTCAAAATGCTGTTCTAGATCACAACATGTGATATCCATAGTGGGAATGTCACTTATGTTAATCTCTTTTGATCATGGTAGGTTGGCTCACAATGAGACCCTCTATCCTTTTTGGGAGAATGTTATTTTCTTTATTTATATTTATTATTATTTTATTATTTATTTATTATTTATTATTATTTTTATTTTTAGGCTTTATTAAGGGAGGCTCATCTACTCCTTAAGAGTGTGGGATGGTGTAAGAAGTGTAATAATTCAAAGTAAAAATGTGCCTTAGACT
>JASDQU010102508.1:170055-184838 GCA_032191745.1 Picea mariana
AAATGACAAATCGTTACCATGATGATTAGAAGTGATGCTGTTGAAAATTAGTTAGTGAAGTTCATACTCAAAGGAGTGGCTAAACATATCAGAAGCACGTGTTGTTGGTGGAAACAAAAATCGTTACTTTCAAGGGAAATGGACAACAACAAGAACAAACACAAAAGGAACAACATATGTTTCTTTCGAATGAACCGTGCTACCCGAAAAAAGGAACGACAATCGCGGAAAAGGGAATGACAACTATTACGTTCAAATGAACGACACTACCTGCAAAGGGAACAACAATCACAACAAAGGGAATGACAATTGTTACGTTCGAATGAACGACACTACCCGAAAAGGGAACAACAATCACAACAAAGGGAACGACAATTGTTACGTTCAAATGAACATGTTCAAATTTAACCATCTAATTAAGTAATTGGGTACCTCGCGCATAAATTTTTAGCGAATCTAGGATTGATTAGTGATTACCTAAATTCATTTAATTTTTACGGGTAGGTTTATTCAATGATGAGAGGAATACAATATATTGGATGGTTTACAGTGTCATACATTCATTTCTATTTACTACAGTTACAATCATGCATTCTTTTAGTGCAATCGCCTGACTTTTTGCTGTGGAACATGATATATTCATATCCTGTATAAAACAAGGTTTATATTTGATGGATTTTTCAAAGTGAAACAAGAGCAATTTTAAGTTTAAATAAGGAACAGAAAAGAGTGATAATTATATTTCATTACAATCATATTTTCTAGTTTTTGTTCTCCAAAGCTCTTTATAGTGACTTTCCTAGAAAGTAAAAACCTAAAACTCAATCAAATATTTAAAGAAAAATATATAAAATATGTACGGTGTTGGAAAGACAACAATTTCATGGAGTTGAAGCTGCTGGGTTACCTTCCCATCCAGCTAAAATCTAAATAGTAGGATCATTACTTACTTCTTGGAAAAAGGATTCTTTTGAAAGCGGCCAATGGTAAAGTCGTAGACGATGTCCATTTACCAAAAAAGGAGAACCAGACCTGTCGATGGTAGCTAAAGTGACAGTGCCATTATCATGGACTTCTTTGATTTCATACTGTCCCAGCCACCTTGTCTACAATCTTCCAGGAAAATCCTAAAATATGGAATCATAGAGAAGCGCCCAATCACCTTTCTGGAAGGATTTCTTTTTGATATGCTTGTTGTGCCAGCTTGCTCTCTGTTGTTGAATAAAAACTATGTGTTGAAGAGAAAAAAGCATGCTTCATCTAACTCATTGAGCTGCTGTAAGCGTTGCGTGTGTGCTTCCATAAGATCCAGTCCAATTTCCTAGGCCATTCTTAGAGTCTTGATCTCAAATTCAATTGGAAAGATAGGATCTTTGCCAAAGACTAGGTGATAAGGAGAGTAGCCAGTAGTGTTACACCATATTGTGCGATAGGCCCATAAGGCATTTGGAAGATTGACTTCCCAATTTTGACGGTTTGTTGAAACTGTTTTTGTAAAGATTTCCTCCAAGAATTTATTGGTACTCTCCACTTGTCCGTTTTCCCGTGGGTGGTATGGGGAGGTAACCCTGTGTTTAATGTGATAATTGCATAGAGTGGCCGAGATTTATGTGTTGTAAATTGTGACCCTCCATCCATGATTACTTCCCTGGGTAATCCATAGCGTACAAATAGTTCAAAGAGGAATTTAATGACTGCTTCCTCAGTTGCATTTGGCAAGGCCAATGCTTCTACCCACTTGGTCATATAGTTTGTTGCAACTAGTATATAAGATTTTTGGTTTCATTTTGGGTTGAAGGGGACAAAAAAATCCAGTGCCCATCTCTCGAAAGGTTCCATCACCACTTGTGGTTGTAAGGGCATTTCATTAGCTTGTCCTGGTCGGCCCATCCTCTGACAGCTGTCACAGGCCTGGACATACTTATTTGCATCTTTGAATATTGAGGGCCAATAATAGCCCATCTGTAAAACCTTATGCCCAGTTCTGCAGTCTGCAAAATGCCCGCCACAAGGCTCATCATGACACACCTTCAAAACATTGTGAATTTCATCATCTCTGATACATCTTCGTATCTGAAGATCAGACCCTGTGTGGAAAAGATATCCACCAATCCAGGTGAACTGTGCACTGTGCTGAACGATTAATTTCCTTTCTCTTGATGACAGGTATGCTGGTAATTTACCACCTGCCAGATAATTCACCACATCTGCATACCAAGGCGTCTTAATAGTCACAATGAATAGGTGTTTGTTTGGAAATTGGTCTTCGACTGTCAAGGAGTTATTTGTTTTGGGTACAAGAGACAAGAAATCTGCAACAAGATTCTCTCTTCCCAGCCGATCCTTAATGATGATGTTGAATTCCTGTAACAACAACAACCACCAAGTAACCCGTCCATTAGCAATTGGTTTGTTAGCTAAATATCTAATAGCAGAGTGATCAGTATACAGAACCACTGAATAGCCTGTTATATAGTGTTGAAATTTATTAATAGCATTAATAACGATTAAAAATTCCTTTTATTCTATTGTGTAATTTAATTCGGCAGGAGTAATATTTTTGCTAATAAAATAAATAGCGTAAGGTTTATTGTCTTCTTCTTGTCCAACGACAACGCCTATAGCGATATCCGATGCATCTGAAGAGGCGTGAAATGGTAATTTCCAGTTTGGTCCTCTCAGCATTGGTGCCGTTGAAACTAACCTTTTAAGCTCTACAAATGCAACATCACACTTATCAGACCACTGAAATTCCACATTACCAGTTAAAGCATGTAAAGGTGCAGCTATTCTTGAACATTTTTCTATGAATTTGCGATAATATCATGCACAACTAAGGAAACTACGTACCACAGTTTGTGTACAAGGTGTAGGCAAATTAAGGATTACCTCTATTTTTGCTGGGTCTACCTTGATTCCATCTGCAGAAACATAGTGTCCTAGTACCACACCTTCAGTCATCATCATATGACATTTCTCATGACTCAAACATAGCCTGGTAGCAATGCATCATTCTAGTACCTTCTCTATATTGCTTAAAGCTTGATCAAAGTCAGTGCCATAAGGGGTAAAATCGTCCATGTAAACTTCAAGTCCTTCATTAATTAAATAAGAAAATATGCTTAAAATAACTCTCTGGAATGTATTTGGAGCATTACATAATCCAAAAGGAAATAATAGATATGCAAAGGTACCCCAAGGACATGTAAATGTAGTTTTATCCTGGTCTTCTAGAGCAATATGAATCCGATTATAACTGCTATATCCATCTAGGAAGGAGAAAAACTGCTTCCATGCTAAAGTGTCAAGGATCTGATTTATTGAGTTCTTTGTATTATACACAAATTCACCATTGCTTCCTTCTGGGTAGATTTATTGAGTTCTATGTATTATACACAGATTCACCACTCACCATTCTTTTTAGGGATGATTACTAGTAGAGAGACCCACTGGCTGCTTGAAATAGGATATATGAAATCTACATCCAACAGTTTCTATAACTTTTCTTTGACAATGTCCTTGAGATGAGGGTTTAATCTTCATTGGAGATGTCGGATGGGTCGGACATCTTTTTAAATATAGATATGATGTGTTCATAGTTGGGGATCAATTCCCTTCATGTCCGGATACTCCCAAGAAAAACCATGTTGGTATTTAGAAAGGATCTGAATCAATTTTTGTTGTTGTTGTTCATTCAAATTGGCATTAATATTCAAAAATATTCCTGGTGAGATTTCAATTGTAATGTTGTTATGGACAACAGTAGTGAGAATCTGTTGCTCCATCAATTCCTCCAAAGGATCTCCCCGTGCTTCATTATCTAAAACAACTTTTAGAATTTGACATGTTGGGTTGCCTATAACAGTTGGGCTATTAATGAAGCTGCTGATCACATCATCTTCTAGTTGGTTTTTGAGCCCAAGATCTTCTTCTAGTGTGAGAGGAGATCGTAGGTTTTCTTCTGGATATCTAGGTGGTTGCAACTGCTAATGTATGATAGGTAGATTTGGTTTAGCTGGAGGATACAATATAAGGTTCTTTATAGCACTTCCTCTATCAATCATCATGTTTTCTGTGTGACATCCTATGTATGCATCTTCCGTTGCTAGCCACGGTCGTCCTAATATTAACAGGTCTCCATCTAGTCTACTTCTTAGGTTGATAACTAGGAAATTAGCTGGGTACTCCCAAGAGTCGATCGATATTGCTATGTCTTGTAATGTGCCTATTGGTTTAACCACTGATATTGTTTCAAGATAAATCCATGAGTGTGAACACAAACCAATCTCCCTAGATCCACCTGGATCTAGAACAAAACAGGACATAATTATACACTTTCCCTAGATTTTAACTGTTGAATGAACTAGGAGGCAAGAATCATGTACATACCTTATGATCGCTTCCTTGGGTCTTTGTTGTTCCAAGCTTCGCTCCAATGCTCTTGTATCATCCAGACCACAACAAAACAAACTAATCGAAGTTAAGACAATTCAATATATTCAACAATTAATCCATGTATATGATCAAGGAGTTATACAATAAAGTGACATTAGCTTTATGGGAAAGGGACATATTACTGTATTATATTGATTGAAAATGAAACTTACAACCTGAGCCTTGATGTTGCAAATCTCCTTTCGATGGCCCCTAGCTCTGACACACACACTTTCTCATGCATGAAGAAAATCAACCACTTTTGATAACCTTGCTAGTGTCTCTAGCTGTTGTAGCATCAGTCCTTCATACAATCTTCCACTAGTTCTCCAATCAATCTCTTGCTAGTTTGCTTCTAACCTTTTCCATGAGCATCCTCCTCAATATATAGGAGAAAATAGATTAGTTACTTGGATAGGAATGATCCCAAGATATCAGGAAAACCAGTACTTAGATAACCATTCGAATGCCAATCTTCTAGAAGATTCCCTTCTAGAAGATTCAAGAATTTTATCTTTTTCCTTCCTTTAGAAGATNCAGTACTTAGATAACCATTTGAATGCCAATCTTCTAGAAGATTCCCTTCTAGAAGATTCAAGAATTTTATCTTTTTCCTTCCTTTAGAAGATGTTCGCACCCTGACAGTTAGGTACAGTGCGAACCTCTCGCACCCCAGCTTAATGCAGCCTGCGAGAATCATGCATTCTCGCAGGCAAATATATAGGTAGCCTGCGAACCTCCCTTAAAAATATGATTTTTGGAAACCGACAAAAGTAACTTTTCTCAGGAAAGTGTTCTAGTGAAGAGCCTGATTTCTCCATCATCATTATATTATCATGATGACCAAAATTATGGATAACAAATATGTCAGCCAATTCTAACATAGTTGAAGTAGGTTCGAAGGAGGTGATACCCAGGAAATTATAGGTCTCGGTGGTCAGAATATTGATGGCTGCCCCCACATCCACCAGTGTATTTGCAAAAAAAAACCATGTATCTGAACCATTACCACAAGATTCCCTAGGTCTGTGTACTTGACTGGATCCTGCTTGCCTAGAATAAGATCAAACAAAGTTCCTACCACGTGAATAGTTGAGAGATTCTTAGTTTTCCTTCTGGGCTTCTTCCCACATAATTCTTTAATTGTTTTTGCATAAATAAGAATATCTTGTAAATCCTGTAGGAGTGGAATTTTAACACATGGATTCTTTAGTCCCCCAACAATATAAAAGTTAGGATATATGGCTGGTTTTGCTATCATTAGCCTCTCGGGAAACAAGGGAGGAGAAATTACGTCTTTGTCAGGATTTTGTCGCTTGACTTTGTTTCCCCCCTGTTCTGTTTCTTCTGTTATGACCATAGTCGATGGTTTTGTTGTTGGTTGTCTATCATTCTCATTCTCCTATTCTTGATGAATGTCACTTTTCTCAAGAGAAATTACATGCCCTAATCTCAACCGGAGTTCGTTGCACCCTATAGAGTTTGTTTCACCCTCCAAATTATTGACAATTTGAACAAGCTGGACTAGTCTGCTATTAGGATTCGAGTTGGGTTGAGCTGGTAATTGAGGGCGCATTTGAGGTTGGGGATTTCGGTGCAATTGAAGTGTAGCTTGTAAAGTGGGTTGAGCTTGAGGAACCATTCCCATAGGTTGATTGGTCGGTCCCATGGGGTGCTGGAAGTTTTGAGTCCAATTGGGAGCTTGGGAAGCTGTGCTAGTCCACTATGAAGGATAGGGGCTATTATTTGAATTCTGCCAAAATGGGGTAGAGTATTGCGAGTTAGGCCAAATAGGATTGGCAACTGGTTGATTTGACCAGGGTGCAGTAGGATATTGTTGGGACAGCCAGGTGGGTTAGCAAATGGTTGGCCCTGCCATGTGTTTCCAGAATTATGCTACTGATTATACTATCCAAGAAATAAATAAGAAGGATCTTGTAGTGTAACTAGGGGGCGAGCCTTCCACTAACGACGATGAGCCATCAGATAAAATGGTTTTGTTTCCTCTTCTGCTTCTTTAAAGCCAGATTTTAGTCCTGAGAGTGATGGACATTGCTCTGTCACATGGTCTTTGGCATAGATGGTGTAGGTCTGAACCACGTCCAAGGGGCACTCCCTTGAACCATGTTTCCTCCTACACCATGGGAAAAATATAGCCAACGAATGTTATGCTTCCACTTGTTTCTGTTTAACTTGCAAAACATCCAACTGTGTAGTCAGAGTACCCAAAATGTCTATTTTAAAATTTTCTAAAAGATTACCAATTTCTGCTTGGGTGACACTCCCGCTAGTAATGTTGCTACTTTTGGTGATGGGGGCTTGTATTCCCGATATGGTTCGTGTACTACCGCATGAACACCTGATACACAATTGGACAATTTGATCATACGTTTCTTGATAAATATCTCCTTTTCATATCAAATTCAATGTTTCTACCCATTCATCCTTCATACATTTTATTAGAGTGGCTTTAAGTACCATAAGGTGATATCTGTAGGTTATATTGAAACCTTTCAACATATTCTTCTAGTGTTTCATTTTCTTTTGCAATCATTTTAAAGATTTCATCCTTTAAATCCCTGGTTCTACAATAGTGTTGATATTTCGTAAGGAAGGCTTGTTTCATTTCATCCCATGAATTTATAGTTCCTCCCCCTAGTCCCATAAACCATCGTAAAGCTACTCCTTTCAAAGTGGAAGGAAATAACTTTAGTTTTTGGCGTTCAGAGGTATAATCATAGCCTCTACACAGGGCATCGAACTCGAATACTAACACGTCAGGGTCCTCTGAGATCAATCCATTGAAAGTTGGAAGGTTATGTGGTGGAATGGATTTCATTGGAGCATTAGCAACCGGATCAACTATGGGATACTCCAAAGTGGAAGTCTGGGGTCGCGACTGATTTCGTTGTACCATTTGGTCAAAAATGTGCCAATAACCTTTAGGGATTTCTTGGTCTGGGTGTTCTATTCGAGGTGATTGATTACTTGGTCCCTTAGGAGATTTAATCATGCTACCTATGTCTGGGATTTAAGGTGTTCCTTCTCCTGCCAAAATCACAAGAGATCCAGGTTCAGGTGGTTGTGGGTTTGCCTCAGCAATTCCACTGGTCTCCCCTTATCCTTCTCTCAAATTACAAGAATTTCCCTTGCCTAAAGGACTGAAAAGTGGAGTATGTGTATTTTGGAAACTCTATTCAGTTCCTTTGGTTCCACTATGAACCTCAACATGAGCTGCAGTTGGTGAATTTGTTGCTGAGGGACTCAGGTAGAACCTTTTCGAGGTCCAACCAAGGCTTGAGATTCAACTTTTTAGATAATTTCATCTATAAAAGTGCTCCTTCCAGGGGGCACTGAGCCCTGGGATTTTTTAGTTTTTGGTAAGGGTTTTTGTTTTTCAGTTTCTTTCTTCTTAGTCATACACACTGACACAAATTATATGCATCTATATAACCTCTATGCATCAACTGAAGGTGGGTGTTGGCACAAGCATTTTACTTGTTGCCTACGTAGGTTCTTACCTTCTGTTTTCAATACCTCATCCTTCGAAGACACAACCTATACTGTCTTTGACATTCTCCTTGACAACGACGCCAAAATGTTGGGCTCTAAAGATGTCCTAAAAACAACCTTAGTCTGACATTAATTTTAGTAACCGAGGATTGATCTTTTCTCTCAAGAGTGTCAGAAAAATTTATGCAGATAGTCATAGAGGTTTAAATCGTGTAGATAGTTCAGCTACAACAAATTTGAGTCTATCTAAATTACTTCAATAATCAATTTCTTCACACATTGACTAAAAACTATGAAACTAATAACTTAATCAAAAGAAATATATTCTGAGAAGAAACACACCATAAGTCAAAGCATCAATCAATTTACTGAATTCATTCATCTATCTAAGAAACAACAATTTAATCTATGAAAACACTTAATGAATCAATCTCTCAATGATTAATTAATCTATTGGAAAGGAACAACGATCTACTGAATATTTAAGAAGGAACAACAAATGTGAATTAAACAAAAGGAACATCAAATGCAAATCTAATAAAAGGAACAACAAATGCGAATTTAAATGAAAGGAATTCACAAGTGATAAATTGACAACAAATGGAAATGGAACAACAATCAATAATCTCCAAATGGAACATCTACTCTCTGCAAATGGAACAACATAACCAATTCATAAAAGAATCAACACATTAACGAGTATATATTAATTGTTGAAAGGAAATATCGAATCACAGAACTATAACATAATTGATAAGATTACAAATGAGACAGTAGCTCTTGTCAACTACGCCCATGGTCTTCAAAAGATACTGATACGAAAAAATCAGTACATAGAAATGATCAAAACGCTTGAATCTTCCATTAATTCCATAATTGATAAGTCATTTACAATGGGATTGCTGATTGTTGTACTTGTAATTCCACCTTTTCCACATGGGAGAAAAGAAAAACAAACAAACAAAAGAAGGAGAAGTGGACTAGGGAGAAGGTAAAGTGTTGGGGATGCCCGACCTTCCAACTGTCCCTCCGGTCAACTAAACATTCTATATCGTGTTTCCCCACAACGAGAGAGGAGTTATTTGRCTGTGAATGATGTAGAGAGGTTGCCTATATGTCACTGAGAAGCATAGAGATGAACCATAGATCTTGTAACTTACAGATTGCTGAATAATAAAGAGCCTAGCAGAAGCCAAAAGAATGTTGGTTTTCTTGATTGGGTTTCCAGGGTAAATTTTGAGTTTATGYGTGGTGATTTTTTTGTGGTTGCATTGTTCATGAATAATAAATGGTGTGCACTGTAATTTAATGGTCGAATGTGTATGTTTTAGCGACGATAACATTGTATTGTTTGGTTCGAACATGTTTTATATTAAATATGGTCTTCATGGGTTCATAAGCCAGACTGACAACTCTTTAATCCTAGTCATGCATTGATTTTAGGTGGGGAATCAATGACCATCCTTCACGAGCTGTTGTTATTTATTTAGAAGTTTCTAATTTGGTTTTAAGAGTTGTGGGCACATTCCCAACTTTGTTGGGCATCTTCCTTTTCCCATAAATCATAGACATCATACCTATCGAAAGCTAGGGTTTTTTGGACATTTATTAGCTACCCATGAATCATATACAAATTTTCTCCCACTCATCGGCCAACATTTTCTCCCCATACATTTTTCTTTATCATTGAATGTCGAAACTAACTTCCCAATGTTTTCGACTCACGGTGGGTTTCCAACATCGCCCTTGTGTGTTTTATTTTCTCCATGGGTCACCAAAATCACTCTCTAAACATTTTTACGTGCCACTAGTCCTGAAATTCTCCCTGCATACTTTCCTTTCAACTATTGATCACTAAATTAGAATTTCCCAAGTTTTCCCTTCATGCTTGGTCACTGAATATGCATTTTATTTATTTACCTTCATCACGAGTCAACCCATTACCGACGAGGTTCGTTCTTGGTCAATTTATCCTTCTTCATTTGACTGGAAATCCTTCCTAGTTGATGCAATCTGCCCACCTTTCGACTGGAGTCTCTTTGGTTGGCTTGGCTTCTTGGTCGAATCAAATTTCATTTAACTCGACTTGCATCCGACTCGAATTGGTCAACCATTATTGCATCTGACTCAACTTGGTTGACCAGAATTACATTCAACTGAAATTGACCAACTTGCATTGCCTCTGACTCGACTTGCCACACTATTTCAACTCATTTTTATGACTCAACTCTCGGGGTAACCAACTTCATTTCTATTTGGGCTGACTCGACTGGTGGCTTGGATGGTTGAGTATTTTCCCATCAATAAAGAGATAAGATTATATTTGTTTATAAATATTTCTGCGTTGGTGAGACAAGTAGCATATAAATCTCTCATTCACTGATCACATGCCATGCCAGCCAGATTGCCACATCAACAAAGATGATAATTAAATAAAAATAAGTTTGGAGCCAAAAACTTTCTTTGGCCATATATTGAGAAGAAAACTCAAAAATAGATTAAATTTAAGGTTTATGTCTACAATGATAAGGGCTACAAAAGTGTTAGTGAGGGCCATGGGCCAATTCTGCTTCAATTCTCTAGAAAATGCCAATTAGTGGTTTTTAAAGATTTGGGTCGTGCTAAGTAACAAGGGCCTAGATAAAGGTGAAATTTTTACACGGAGTCCAAAAAACATGCATGGAGTTACACAATTGATATTTTGGCCAAATTCAAAAGGGTTTGGTGTGGGGATGTGGAAATAGAGAGAAGTCCACTATTTCTAGACACTTTTTAGGGATTTTTGGAATCTTCGCAGGAGGAAAAGGGACCCCAGATCACAAATTTGGAAAAAATAATTTACTCAACATTTTACCTACTCATCAATTCATACAACTTTTTCTTGGGGAAGTTTTTTCTAGTTTTTCTTTGTTTGGGAGATAGTCAATTTGGTCTAAAAATTCAAGTCTGGAGAAAATGTAAAGGTGCAAAGTCGTCAATTCCAAATTTGTATAGAATTTTCTTAGAGCATTGTATTATGAATTCAAAGGTTGGTGTGTATTTCCAATCGTAAATCCTATATGCCTATATATATATATATATGATTCTTGATAGATTTTTCATTATAGATGGAAGAGAATAGTGTCTTAGCTAGACTGCACTAGTTAGAATAGTGCACATTTGAGTAAAAATGACAAAATTCAGAGAGCCATAAATTTTAGCTTGGAAATCATAAAAAGTCATGAGTACAACCATTGGAAAGGTAACATTGAGGAAAAAATGAAAAGGGTTTTAGGTTCTCCAAAGAATCATCAGTTTGTTTCATAAAGTTGTAGGAAAAAGTGGAATTGAATTTTATGAACCATACAACTACTTAAAATGAGAGTTTTCCAAAACAAGGTTGATTTTGGAAAAACATTACTGCATGATAGAGGTTCATGACAAATGAAAGTATTGAGTAAGAAATAATACATATGCTTGCGATGATGCCTATGTAGTTGTTGTTGGGAAAATTATTTGCTTATGAAAACAATCAAATTCCAATCCATTAATTATCAATCCAGGGTGCGTCTATTTGCTTCAAAGTTAGAATGCAAAGTATATGAAGGATATGATTTCCATTATAACATTGGTCATCTAACATGCGTTGCAGTAATGCAAATCAAACCACTCTTACCACACTTGTTGAAATGAAAAGCATTCCTGCAGAAATGAAATAAACCACACTTGCTGAAATGGAAAGCACACTGATAGGAAAGTAATTCACTCATGAAGTGGTGGGATACTCAATGCCATTATTTCAACCACCTATGAGGATTGGTATGGTGGATCACATCATTCCCCTGATTCACCACCTTCGGGGATAGACAAAAGCACACAATACACAAGGAGATTGAATTATACATCACCCTTGCGAAATTGAAATCTAATCTAATTGACATAAAATAAATTTAATCTACTTGACATAAGGTAAATTGCTGAAAAGGAAAGGTTCACACAGTTGCATAAATAAATTGAACTAAAAGATAAAGTGTTTCAACTAATCTACACCATAAATGAATTAATTGAAATGTGGTAACTAAACACACTATGAAAAATAATAGAGCTACCTACGCTACACAACACTCTCGGTAGTTATATCGAATTAATAAAATTATAGCATTAAAATAAATACACACTCACACATGACAATAATTTAAATAAACTAATTAACATGAATAAAATCAACCATAATAACGATGAGAAATAAAGAAGAATAAATTGCAAAATGAATAAATCAAAACTAACTAAATTACATGCTATGTAAATTATGAAATGAGAAGAAAGAAATTAATAATGAATTACTCCATCATCATTTGGACAATGCTCTAAGAGTCCCCCTCCAAAATGAAGGAGACACTCTCTTTTATACATGAGTTTGTCTAAAATTAAAATAACAAACAATAAATGCACATCCAAAATTTTCTCTTGTGGTTACAACAATTTTCTAATAAATAAAAACTAAAAACCAACTTATAAATCATTACAATATCTTTGCTAATAATCCAAAACTAATCAATCCAATCTCATTAATGGTTCTCAGATTCTCTCCTCATCTTAAGATGGTTGTTTTTGACTCAAATCCATGGCAGATTTTGGTGGTTGAAGAAATATTTTTCGTGGATTTCCGAAATTGTCCCGTGGAGTAGCAACAAATGCAAGAAGCAACAAGTAGCGACGAGTAGTGACAAATAGTAAAGTGATGATTTCTTAAAAATTGCGAACTGGGTTTCTGAGATCTTTTGAGGATAAGCTTATATTGAATTAATAATACCTCATTCGAAAAATCTCAAGGACCCACTTTGTATATTTTTAGTTATAGGAGTAACAACAATGATGACGTAGGAGTAGCAGCAAACTGCAGTAACAACAACCAAGAGTTGCAACAAGGGAGTTGTGGCATTGTTTAGAGTTGAAACATGGGAGTTGCAGCATTGTTCAGAGTTGTAACAGGGGAGTTGTGGAACTGTTCAAAGTTGCAGCAGTTGTGCTTGGAGTTGCAACAACATGAGTTGCGACACTATTCAGAGTTGCAGCAAGAGAGTTGCGACACTATTCAGAGTTGCAACAATAGTGCTCAGAGTTGCAACAACAATGCTTAGAGTTACAACAACTGCTATAAGGAGGTTCAAAAACTACATGGGAATTGCAGCAATAGCATGGAAACTGCAAAAATTGAGTTGCAACAGAGGGAACTAAAATACTTCGATAGAACATCTTGCACAACAACTTGTCGAACACATCGTCTTTGCATATTAACTCCAAGATAAATGCAAATATGATATTTCTCTCATGTTTAACCATAATTCATGTCAAATACTAAAGAAATGCAAATGGAAAATACCTTGGATCGAAATCCCACATATAAGTATGAAAATGGATTAATAATAATTAACACAGGTTATGGGTGAGCAATAAGGGATATAAAGTAGACGAAAGAAGATATAAAAGGATGACAATTCCAAGGCCCAACATCTCCCCCACATTGAACATGTTGCATGTCCTCATGCAACCCACAACCAAGCTACAAGGACATCCATTTTTCAATGCATCTTGCCATTTATCTTGAAATATTTGCTTGTTATCTTTCCACTGCCATGAAATTTCTTGTAGGATGCCAAAATAATAACAAAAGAAGAATGCTAATGAGATCTACCATTTTTGCTCGATCATTTTCCTCACATCTGCAACAGTTTCTTGTGGGGCAACTTTTGAATTCACTATTGGTTCTTGTGTAATCGCGTGGATTTTTCTTCTTTTAAGAGCTAGCATTGGTTCTTGTGTAACAATGTTGGTGTTATTTCCTTCCATTTCCAATGTTGGTTCTTTTGTGACAATGCTTATATTGTCTTGGTAATTTGCTGCTTCTGCTACGATATGTGTGCATTCTTCAAAAGAATCCTTCAAGTGATTCTTAGCAATTCCAATGGAGTTGTAGCAGATTCAAAGAAATTGAAATTTCATGCAAATGAAAATCTAAATAGAGGATATCTTTGGTGAATGTGTTTATCACCTTTTAATGCCTCTATTTTCCAAAAATTGCACCAATCCAATTCATGAAACCTAAGATATAAGCAAATAGGCTGCTACAGGATTAACAACAAACTATTGCAAGAGTAACAACAAACTCAATAAACCATTTTCTCTCAAAACACGGACTTGTTTTTTTTGAAATTTGGTGAGCATATTTTTACCATTTAATTGCTTCTCCATACCAAAAATCAGCAATACCCACATCACAAATTTAGAGAAAAAGACAAATTGGTTGTAGGTGATGGTGCTTATTATCTAGAAAAAAGTGTATTGAAATTACCTAAAATTGTTTGTGCTTGTTCCTCTCATTGAAGTGCTTCTATGGTGCAAATTTCATGGTAAACAGATGTACCGTTTATGCGATATGCTCATTTTAATTTCTGCACTTTTGTTTTTTTAAATGTGAATGGATAAAAGCATGAAATTACCACAAAATTATTGTTTTGGCCGTCAATCTATCTCCCCCACACCTGCACCTTCGCATGTTCTCATGCAACTGATTGATGAGTCATATTAGGAGTGTCGAATGTGCAATATCTTGGCATGTGCATGTGTATCAGTTGCTTCTAGAGTTGTTGTTGGTTCTTGTGGAGAAACAACAATGCCTTTTCTTTCTTCTTACTGTTGGTTCTTGTGTGACTGTAGCAAGAATTTCTATTGTTGGTTATTGTGTAGCAACAATCGGTCTCATGTAGCAGCATTCTCTTCAACAAGGTTGTGGGCAATGAGGCCATGAGTAGGATGATGTCATGAGTCACATGGAACAAGGGTGGTGATGGCATAGT
>JASDQU010102508.1:189726-203582 GCA_032191745.1 Picea mariana
AGGAGCAGATCAAAGAGCCTTGGAAGGCTAGGCTACACTTCATCAACTTTCAACCAATGTTTGAAGACCAAAAGATAGAGTTTGACCTCATCTTGAGGATCTCTCCTTATCTTTTGAGAATTAGTTTTGACTTTCTATTTTTAGAATATCAGATCCATTGTTTTAGGATCTGAAACTGATTGTAAGAGGCTATAAAGCCAAAGACATTTGGAGTTCTAGAGGTTCGATTTTGGATAGAAGATTAGCTATTGTATTCAAAACTTTTATGCTAATACAGATCACAGGTTTCTCTCATTTTTGATTGTCAGTTCTCCATCTTTTCTTTCTGTACTTTTATCTGAGTTGTCTAGCCTTGAATGACTGTTATCTCATTGTTTGGCTCATAGCTTGATAAATAGTTTCTTCATTGTCTCTTAGACCCTGCTTTGCATTGGTTTAGTTACAATTCATTCTCCATCCACTTTAAAGCTATCTGCTGATTAATCAATTATTGAGAGCACTGTCCATTTGTTTATCATTTTCATGTTTGAATGCCATAAAATATATTGAGTTATCCCATTGATCCAAATCTACAAAATACAAAAACATTAATTTCTTAAGTTACCAAGCACCTCTAGTCTGCAACCATAGAGGGTTTCTTGGAGTGATAACAATACCAAACCAATCCTGACCCCAACCCTGTAGAGCCTGTCTATTATCCCAAGATACTTTTGCACAGGGTAAGGGAGTAGGTGCAAGACCCGTTCTATTACTTAGACAAAAATCTATCATTTCCCAAGGACGGGGCTCAAAGAATTGACGACCTCGAGTTTGACGCTTTGTTCGAACAAACTTTGTTCAGGTCTAAATCAAAAACCATCTTGGACCATATAGTTTTTTACGAGGAAAGGTTTTGATCTCTAATCTTGCAAGCCGCAAATATCGCTCATAACATCCCCCAAATCTCAAACCCCCCTGGAGAAATGGCTTCCAAATTCGCCCCCCTTGTTCTTCCTGCCTAACTGCATGATTTTCCACATAATTACATCCAGAGGATCAAGCTCTACAACGCTGAAGGAAACGTTTCGGCCCAAAAGCATCTGGATTGGTTCAATGATTTCATTGACCTAGAAGAGGTAGACTATGCAGACTCGAAAATGAGGTTGTTCACACAAAGTCTTTTGGGGGAGGTGAGAAAGTGGCTCAAATCCCTCCCAATAGAAATAATTCAAGACTTCGCTGCATTTGAAACGTCTTTCATTACCAGATGGGGAGACAAAAAGAATCCTTTGCATCTGTTGACAAAGTATAACAATATGAAAAGGGCGTCGAATGAGATGTTGCAAGAGTTCTCGGCTCGTTTCATGAGGGTTTACAATTCGATTCCTGCCGAAGTCCAACCACCTCCTGGGGATGTGCAACTATGATACGTCAACTCCTTTGACAGTGATTTCTCCCTGTTGTTAAGGGAGAGAAGATCAACAAATTTAGATGCTATGATGAGCGACACAATCGAAGTTGAGGTAAACCTGATGGCATTAGGAAAGATAAAACAAAACTTCAATAGAGGTAGGAGGAAACCCCAAGGAGATGCGCAACCATCAACCTCTCAACCCTCAGAGGACAAGTTTGACTTGATGATGAAGACAATGGAGAAACTGATGGAAATAATGTCCCTGGGAAGAAAACCCATAGCCCAAGAGCAACACGATCCCCAACCCAGGAATCAGAACCCCAGAAGAGGTCCAGTCCCAGAGATCAGGCAGAGGGAACATAGAGACCAGGGTGACCAACAAATAAGGCCCTCGTCCAAAACAATTACGCAGACGAATATTTTGATCAGATGTTCGAGGATCAAATGCCCTGCTGCGATGACAAGGACACACATGTTTTTTATGAAAGGGGAGCATCATAAATACATGAGCAAAAGTGATGACATTATGCTGGAGACGGATGACACACTGTCTTGGGAAATGGAGGAATTTAAGAAAGGCTATCACACCGCCATCATGCAATTCCAAAAGCAATACAAACTCAAGAGCAAAAAGGCATCCACGGAGCCTCAGCAGACTAATCCTGTAAGGAAAACCCCGGCGGATATCCCTTCCATGAGCCAACCGAAACAAGACAAGCCGGACATGGATGCGACAAAAAAGGCAAAGTCAAAGGAGGAAGTTCCAATAAGAGCGTTGTTACACATTATTTTCATCACCCTTATGACCATTAATGATGTAAACCTATATGTTGCCTTTAGAGGGGTCAGTGGCCTGAATTCCTGAAGAAAGAAGGGAGAAGAACTTTGCCTGAGAGAAGAAGTTGTATTTTCCTTTGTAAAAACCCTATNTATTTTCATCACCCTTATGACCATTAATGATGTAAACCTATATGTTGCCTTTAGAGGGGTCAGTGGCCTGAATTCCTGAAGAAAGAAGGGAGAAGAACTTTGCCTGAGAGAAGAATTTGTATTTTCCTTTGTAAAAACCCTATTAAGGAAGATTGTTGCATGCTGCACTATACACAGGGTGTGGCAATGCATGATCGCCGCCCTCTGCCCTGAAATTAGTCTACGACGTCTCCATAGGTTGCCCTATCACTAGGGTGTGATGATTTTTGTACGTGGAAAAATGAGCATCTTCTCGATGCTTATAGAAGGAGAAGATTCTATGGTGATGTGGCCTCCAAACGGTTTGGATCTTACTCACTTTCATGATTTAGTGGGATCATCCTAACCTCCTCATCTTATCCTCTTCAGCTTATAAAAGGAGATGAGCTCTCATGGAGAAAGTTAGCTTGATGGGGGTTTGAGTTGTTTTGTAGCTTGTAGTTTTTGGAGCTTGTATGTTGGCTTTGAGATTTTCTTTGTCAAGATAGATTGTGAGTGACTTTCATATCCATAGTCTCAGAATTTGTGGAGTAGAAGTGTGTGGGAAGCAAGGAACTATTGGAAGGAACCTAACAACATCAAGGCATCTGGTTGTATCTTTCTTCCACATTCTTTAATACAGATATACTTTTCTTTCCTATATGAATGTTATTTGTTCATATTGTATGATTCCTTGATCACGTACATATTTTCATATCAAATAGACTATGTTGTTATTGTCTTCATTGGCTTGTGTTTCTTTGCACATATTTCTCCATAAGCCTCGTGACAGAGCTTGGATTGCATTGGCGAATTTGGATCTTCGATATTTAAAAGGTATGTTCTAGATCCATTTCTCATTTGATAATCAAATCTAAGGACAGAGTAGTGTACTGTCTTGTTTTGTTCTAGTTTTGTAGTGAAGCGAGTGGGATTGATTTGTGTCTGCACTTAACAATTAGCCTGATAAGAAAATTGGCGACCATACTGGGGAAAATAATGGTCACCATACGAGCATGGTTTTCTGATTTCAAGCTCGTTAAAAAATGAAACCAGTTGTGAGGATAGTTTTACATCTCTGTGGAAACCTCGTTAAAAAATGAAACAGAGGTTACGAGCATAGTTCATGTTTCTGTGTCAAACTCGTTAAAAGATGAAACAAAGGTCTGGGGATTGAATCTATATTCTCGAGCATAGTTCATGTTCTTGTGTCAATCTCATTAAAAAATAAAACAAATTGTTCCCCCTCTTTGTTTGAGTCAAATCCCTCATCTAGTATTTGAAGCTTCATTCAATTCACCTTTGCAGTTGGATGAAACGAAGCTTGGGGGGAATTTGCTTCTAGCCTCTAGACTTCATGCTGAAGTTAAGCCGCTAGTTTCTTAACCTGGGGTCTAAGTACCAACCATCCCTGTGTTATGAGTTGGGAAATCCAAGCATAGTTTTCAATGGTTCAAGCTTGTGTAAAAATGAAACCACCTACCTCAAGCATAGTTTCCTCTGGTTCAAGCTTGTATAAAAATGAAACCAGGTCCAAGCATAGTTTTGTTTAGTTTTAATCTTGTGAAAATAAAATCTATCCCAAGCATAGTTTTGTTTTGTTTTAAGCTTGCGTAAAAATGAAAACAATCCCGAGATTAGTCTTTGTTCTTTCTCATGCTCGTAAATACATGAGAATAAGTTACCAAACTTAGTATTTGTTCTTTCTCGTGCTCGTGAATACCTAAGAATGTAACTGAGTAAAATTTTATCACTTTTTCAAACTCGTAAAGGTTATACAATATTGGTACCTTGGAACTTGCATGCCTCAATGACAGTGGGTTTTCATTATTGACCCCTGATCAGAATATTCCGTCGAGTGTTCGACTTCAGCTCATTGATTCATATTCGTTGGATTGTACTGGTGTACCTTGGGAGTCATTAACATGAATGGTGATTTCCCTTTCACTTTTTAATGATATGCACTAATGACCGGTAATCAAGTGGTTTCTAACATGTTTGACTTCAGCACATGTATTTGCATGGTTAGATTCGTACTATAGAGTGGTGGAGATGAAGACCCTGAATCTTTTCTGACAGATTAAGGTTGCGTTGGAGTATATTCATATTGCATTTTTGCATAGATCCACATTGTATGTCTCATGTCTATGTTCAAATTTGAATCTTTAACACATAGATCCACAATGTATTTTTGGTGGCTATGTTTAGATTTGAGTCAAATTGGCATGGATCCACAGTGTATGTTTGGTGGCCATGACCTGTCTTACTTGACATGGATTGTTGCATGTCGGCATTTATGATTTGATTCATTTGTATTCTGAGTATGAGAATGCCTACCTCAGTGATGATATATTATTGTACCATATTTCCTTGTTTGCTGGCAGGTTTCCGACCGACGAGTTCCTTGTTCCCTACACACACTCGACAAAGTATTTCAGCTATCACTCTGTTCTAACTTCATACTTTGGGGGGCTCTTTGTTACACATTATTTTCATCACCCTTATGACCATTAATGATGTAAACCTATATGTTTCCTTTAGAGGGGTCAGTGGCTTGAATTCCTGAAGAAAGAAGGGAGAATAACTTTGCCTGAGAGAAGAAATAGTATTTTCCTTTGTAAAAATCATATTAAGGAAGATCGTCGCATGCTACATTATACACAGGGTGCAACGATGCCTGATCACCGCCCTCTGCCCTCAATCTGGTCTTCGACGTCTCCGCAGGCTGCCCTATGGCTAGGGTGCAACGATTTTCGTACGTGGAAAAACGAGCATCTTCTTGATGCTTCTAGAAGGAGAAGCTTCTATGGTGAGGTGGCCTCTGAATGATTTGGATCTTACTCAATTTGATGATTTAGTGGGATCATCCTAACCTCCTCACCTTATCCTCTTCATTTTATAAAAGGAGAGGAGCTCTCATGAAGAAAGTTAGCTTGATGGGGGTTTGAGTTGTTTTGTAGCTTGGAGTTTTTGGAGCTTGTATGTTGGCTTTGAGATTTGCTTTGTCAAGATAGATTGTGAGTGACTTTCATATCCATAGTCTCAGAATCTGTGGAGTAGAAGTGTGTGGGAAGCAAGGAACTGTTGGAAGGAACCTAACAACATCAAGGCATATGGTTGTATCTTTCTTCCACATTCTTTAATACAAATATACTTTTCTTTCCTATATGAATGTTATTTGTTCATATTGTATGATTCCTTGATCACGTACATAGTTTCATATCAAATAGACTATGTTGTTCTTGTCTTTGTTAGCTTGTGTTTCTTTACAGATATTTCTCCATAAGCCTCGTGATAGAGCTTGGATTGCATTGGCGAATTCAGATCTTTGATATTTAAAAGGTATGTTCTAGATCTATTTCTCATTTGATAATCGAATCTAAGGAAAGAGTAGTGTATTGTCTTGTTTTGTTCTAGTTTCGTAGTGAAGCTAGGGGGATTGATTTGTGTCCACACTTAATAATTAGCCCGATAACACCCGCTGGTGAGGCACAAACATGGGGATATTTTGTTCAGATCGGAACCATTGAGAATTTTGGATAATAGATTGAGGATGATTTGAGAATCACCTTTGATAATAAATCTAGTGAACCCCAAAGAGAGGGCTTTCTGAATGTTACACATTATTTTCGTCATCCCTATGACCATTAATGATGTAAAACTATCTGTTGCCTTTAGAGGGGTCAATGGCCTGAGTTCCTGAAGAGAGAAGGGAGAAGAAATTTTCTTGAGAAAAGAAGTTGCATTTTCCCTTGTAAAAACCCTGTAAAAAAGGAAGTTCGTAGGTTGCTCTATAGGCAGGGTGCGAGAATGCCTGATTCTCGCAGGTTGCACCATTGCGAGGGTGCGAGATGTTCGCAGTTTTATCTATAGGGAGGGTGCGAGAATTCCTGCACGTGGGAAAAACAAGCGTTTTCTCGAATCTTCTAGAAGGAGAAACTTCCATGGTGAGGTGGCATCCGAATGGTTTGGATCTTAATCACTTTCATGATTTAGTGCGATCATCCTAAACTCCTCACCTTATCCTCTTCGTCTTATAAAAGGAGAGGAGCTCTCATGGAGAAGGTTAGCTTGTAGCTTTGGATCTTGGATTGGTGGATTTGGCTTGGAATTATTAGCTTGGTTAAGAGTGGTTTTGAATTTTTCCTTTGTCAAGATAGATTGTGAATACTATCAGATCTGTGATCTCAGAATTCTTAGAGTGAAATTGTGTGGGGAACGAAGGACAATTGGAAGGGACCTTACGACATCAAGGCCATGGTTGTAATCTCTCTTTCACATTTAATATGATACAGTAATATGATTCTTTCCTATAAAGTTTGTTGTGTTTTATTGTATGATTCCTTGATCACATACATAGGTTTATATTGATTTTATGCTATTACTATCACATTGGTTGGTTGCATTCTTTTGCAGGATCATCATTGTATGAGCATTGGAATGGAGCTAGGATGGTGATGGCAAGAGGAAGCGACATTTAAACGGTATGTCACTCATCCCTCTTTAGTTAATAAATTCAATATCTAAAACTTAAGGAAAGCATCATATTCTGGTGTGTTTTGTTCTAGATCTAGGTGGATCTAGGGAGATTAGTTAGTGTCCGCACCTACCGATTAGTCTGATAACAAAATTGGTGACTCCACCGGGGAACGGATTTTTTCCTAGTTCGTCTAGTTTCCCTTGCTTTGATTGCTTGTTTTCTAGTCTCTTAGTCTGTGGGAGATCCATCCAGACTCTCTGGATCTAAAAGTTCACTCAAATTTAGTCCTTTTTCAAATTTTTTCTTGTTTACAGGCATTCTCGCACTGTACCCTTTAGTGGCCTGCGAGAAACACCTAAGTTCGCACCTTGGTGTTAAGTCCAGTGCGAACCCCTCGCAGTCAAACTTTGTTCAGCTTGCGAGAATCCTTGATTCTTACATTGTAATACACTGCTAGCCTGCGAACTTGTTTGTAAAATTTTTGGATTGGGTCTTCTCATTTTTTGATGCCCAGTTTTTCTTTGAACAACTGGATTGAACTTTTAGACCCTATATTGATCTGTTTACAGTCTTCTTGACATTCTTTGAGTTTCTTTTGGCCACTTTTTATTTGTTTGGTTTTGAAGGATTAGTCTCTTGCTTTGAGTGTCTTTCAATTACAAAGCGTGTGTTTTCTTTAGAATTGTTTAAGGAAAGATGAGATTTCTTCTTAATAGTTCGCTTTAAAAGAAAACTTTTAGTTTGGGTTTCTTTGTTTTAAGAAAGTTCATTATTGCTTTTAGTGAAAATTTTGAAACAAAAAGATTTAATTTCTTGCTTTATATTGGATTGGGGGCATCCTTGCATTTGAAGTAGCGAAATTGCATGATTCTTGGCATTTTTTGATCTTAAATTATGAAAAATTTTCCCCCTCATGGCCGGGGGGGCCATGAATCATGCATTGGTGTACAATACCTTTTTCTCATTTCTTGAGAATCTTTATATTGATGAATTTAATGAATTTTGGGACATCGTGCATATGGGAATGATAAACGTTTTCTTCTTCTCGTAGCATAGCTTTCATCAAAATGAAAAAATTACATCTTCATATCTTTGCATAATTTTCGAGTCGGTCAAAACACCATATTGTTCACGCCATTTTCCTCTTGAGTAACAACAACCATAAAATAAAGCGCTTATAAAAACTGATTAGATATTTTTTATCTTTTCTGGTAGCAAACCTACATTAGATTAGTTGTAGGGCTTTGGAATAGGTGTGAAAGATAACTTTCCAAAGTTGCAAACAAACATGGAATCTTGAGTTAGGGAGAAGTTAAATCCACTTATTACATTTTGTCTTGGGAATCCCTTCTAACACAAGGGTCAATCACGAGGTCGCATTGAGATTGGCAGAGTTACTCACCCTGCTTTGTTGGTCTTGGTTTGGAGGTTGCACATATTATGGGGGTCGCTTGAGAGGTATTCTCACAATGATGAGTGGAAGCCTTTCAAGTTGATTTCGGGCTAGATACCTTGCCCTTGCGCATGGATCGGATTGTTGATTGTTTCCCCAGGCATCATTGTAGTAATTGGTAACCTTAGTGGCCTATCTCTCTAGGTTCTTTACATGAGGTGACTATGGAGGGGCAAGTCTTCACGGTANATGGGGGTCGCTTGAGAGGTATTCTCACAATGATGAGTGGAAGCCTTTCAAGTTGATTTCAGGCTAGATACCTTGCCCTTGCGCATGGATCGGATTGTTGATTGTTTCCCCAGGCATCATTGTAGTAATTGGTAACCTTAGTGGCCTATCTCTCTAGGTTCTTTACATGAGGTGACTATGGAGGGGCAAGTCTTCACGGTACCTGGAATCGACGTTGGCCAAACTCACTCGGGCTCCTTGGAGGGTATACCCACAATTATGTGTGGGAGCTTGCACCAGGGTGTAAGTCCGTTAAGTAGGTCATCAACATAAATTTTCCACCTGCTCTATCTCAGCCCTTTCTTACATTGTTCCCACGACGTTGGATTTCATCACCAACTAGTGTGTTCATTGTGAGAAGGTTTTGTTTGTTTGCTTGCTTCCTAGATTTTTAGCATGTGTTGTTTGTTTTCCCTAGCAGAATCTAGGTTGGATTTATTTAATGGCGTCAATTCCTGGAATGACCAATGAAGGAACCCCTGCTCCAGGGGAACCTTTTGTTTTTTCTTCTTATGGAAACATTGCTCCTCCTCACATTGCTACTTTGAGCCTTCCAGGTCTCATGATTGGATTGTCGGTGTGGTTTTTGTTTTCCACTCAGGTAATCCCGAATGCAGTAAGTGCTTCAATTGTAAGCACTTCCCCCCACAAACATCAACCTCATGTTGATCCTTCACCATCTTCACCAGTAAGATCTTCTTCACCTTCTTCGCTTGCAAGGTCACCTTCCGTTTCATCTTCATCATCAAGTGAAAGTTCTGAATATAGTAACCCAATGAATAAGAAGAAGACAAAAAGAAAGATTAAGAAGAAGAACGATAAGCAAGGGTCAAAACCTCCAACCACTGTCAAACATGTTGGAAAACAACCAGTTACTGTTAGTCATGCTGGGAGTGTTGATGATGTCAAGATCACCCAAACAACCCGTAAGCCCAAGTACCCTTGTAGGCTTTGTAAGGGTAGCCATCTTCTTAAGGAATGCCCTAGTCTATCCAAGGTTATAGAAGAATGGTTTACACATCCTCGCCAACCCACGTCGTTAGCCTCTGAACAACATGCTGACAACCCCCCGTCAACCAGTCATGATATAGTTGGGAAGAACAAAAGTAGAGTCAAGTTCCCGTGCATGTTATGCAAAGGGAGTCATCTCACTCACCTTTGCCCCTATATGGACGAAGCCTCTAAATTAATGGAAGACATGACTGTTTCACAGCCTCAACTTCCAGCTGCATACCATAAGCTTTCCCTCAACCCTCTAATATTTGATGGAATGATCACTCCGGTCCCTTCACCGGTCAATCCGGTTGATCATGTATTCAATCTGGTCATGTCCATAGTTGGACCAATTGACAAAACGATCGATCTAATCCCATCCTCGGTCGATCCCACTCTCCCGTTAGAGAGTTTCACCCAAGTGGTCAATCCGTTTCCATCTATTGACCCCATTCTCTCCTTGCAGAATGAAACTCAAGTGGTCGATCTGATCTCTCCATCGGTCGATCCTACTCTCCAGCTAGAGAGTAAACCCGATACTACCCACATTTTTCTCATTGATACAAAATCTCCCATGCCGAGGGGTATTCCTCCTTCTCCCATGGAACCCCCTCCAAGTAATGAGGCCATCCATTTTGATTGGGGTGTGCTAACTGGACCTTGTCTTCCCTCTCACGTTCCTTTCTAGATTACAGTACAAGTTTGTGGTCGGGATGTTCCTCAGACATTGATAGATGAAGGTTCGTCTATTAGTATTTTTTCCTCTATTGCTTGGCAAGATTTGGGTTATCCTCCGCTTGCACCGGTTACACAGAATCTGTTAGCTTTTAACAGAAGAACCAGTCAACCTTTAGGGACCCTTCCTCAGTTTCCTGTAACTTTGGGAGGGAAAACTGTCTTTATTGACGTCATGGTAGTCCAAGACCCCTTGGATTTTTCTTTACTCCGTAGACGAGATTATGTCTATGCCATGAAAGCGATTGTGTCTACTCTTTTTCGTGTGATATCTTTCCCTCACGATGCATGAGTTGTGACTGTTGATCAACTTTCATTCATTGACCCCGACTAGATTGCCTCCCTAAATGGTTCTTATATGCAGACGGTATTGCCCCCACCGCAAGTCAATTATGTGGCGTTGTCACCCATGGCTTAAACTTTTGATGACTTAGATCCAGTAGTTGACATGGTGATCTCTTCGATAGGGTTGTTAGAGCCTGATCTCTTTACTCATGTCGCGACCCCCGACATGGTGTCCTTCCAGAGTGTGTTTCTTCCTTCTAGTGAAGACCTCTTGGAAGCCATGACTGAGTTTCGTCCCTTGACATTGTGTCATTCCAGAGCATCGTCCTCTTGGAATTCATGATCAAGAAGATAACGAGGATAGTTTTTGCGTCTCTGAGGAAACCTCGTTAAAAAATGAAACAGAGGTCTTTGAGCATAGTTTTCTAATTTCAAGCTCATTAAAAAATGAAACCTCTTACGAGGAAAGTTTTTTCATCTCTGTGGCAACCTTGGTAAAAAATGAAATAGAGGTTATGAGCATAGTTCTTGTTTCTATGTCAAGCTCGTTAAAAAATGAAATAGTTTCCCCCCCTCTCTGTTTGAGTCAAGTCCTTAGTCTAGTATTTTAAGCTTCATTTCCTCCGCCTTTGTCGTTGGATGAAACGAAGCTTGGGGGGCAATACTCTCAACCTCTGTACTTCATGCTGAAGTTAAAGCCACTAGCTTCTTAAGTTGGGGGCTAAGTACCAACCATACGTTGGGAAGTCGCAAGCATAGTTTCCTTTGTTCAAGCTTGTGTAAAAATGAAACTAGGTCCAAGCATAGTTTCCTTTGGTTCAAGCTTGTGTAAAAATGAAACCAGGTCCAAGCATAGTTTTGTTTTGTTTTTAAGCTTGTGTAAAAATGAAAACAATCCCGAGCTTAGTCTTTGTTCTTTCTCATGATTGTAAATACATGAGAATAAGTTACCGAGCCTAGTCTTTGTTCTTTCTCATGCTTGTAAATAAGTGAGAATGTAACCAAGTATACTTTTATCACTTTTTTAGACTCGTAAAGGTTATACGAAAAAGGAACCCCCTAGAGTTCCCTTTAAGCTCTTTTCAGACTCTCTAAACATGAAAAGATTGCTGAGCGATCTTGTTATTTTCATGCTCGTTAAATTATTTGAAGAAAATGTCTGTTGAGCGATAGTTTATCTTTTTTTCGGTCTCATCAAACTACTTTATGAAAAAGGAACTGAGAGAGTTCTCTTTTAAGTGTTTTTACAGGCTCTATAATCATGAAAAACCTTTGAGTTTTCTATCTTTGGACTCGTTAAACAAACATCAACAGACCCGTAATGGGACCGAACCACTCCTTCCTAGGGTTCGTTAAACATACTCTGAGGGACTCGTCTGAAGGATGAGCTTAAATTTACAAGCATATGTTATCCTCCTCAAGCTTGCGTAAAAATAAAGAGGTACTCGCCAGAAATGGTGGGGGAAACAATTGGGAAAGAAATGTATCTAAACCTGTATTCTGTGGAAGAGTCACTTTTGAACATGACACCCTTTCACTCACCTTGTGTCTAGGTTGGAAAATCCACTTGTCTCCTGATCATACTCCTATAAGATTACAAATTGGTCTATGATCCTTGTTGTTGAGTCAGTATTTCCAAGACAGTTGTTGTGTTATCAATATGTTCAAAGAGAAGTTCAACCCTAAAAGCCTTCTATTGCGTTGGCCATTTCTGTAGTCCTTAAGCCTTCTATTGTGTCGGCCATCCTTGAGTCAGTCCTGAATCACTTGTTACTCTGATCTACTTCAAATCTTGTTACTTGTTTCGAGTCATTGATGTGGGATATATTAAGGCCCTCCTGTGATGAGTCTTTTCCTGTCGACTTCAACTCATGATCCAGGAGTTAGACTTAGAAACTAATTGGTACCTTGGAACTTGCATGCCTCAATGGCAGGTTTCTTTGCTTTCAGCAGTGGGTTTTCATTATTGACCCCCGATCGAGAGATTCTGTCGAGTGTTCGACTCCAGCTCATTTATTCACATTCGTTGGATTGTACTAGTGTACCTTGGGAGTCATTGACATTAATGGTGATTTCCCTCGCACTTGTTAATGTTATACACTAATGAACTATAATCAAGTGGTTTCTACCATGTTCGACTTCAGCACATGTATTCACATGGTTATATTCGTACTATAGAGTGGCGGAGATGAAGACCCTAGATGTTTTCTGACAGATCCAGGTTGCGTTGGAGTATATTCAATATACTGTTGCATAGATCCACATTGTATGTCTCGTGGCTATGTTCAAATTTGAGTTTTTAACACATAGATCCACAGTGTATTTTTGGTGGCTATGTTTAGATTTGAGTCATAATGGCATGGATCCACAGTGTATGTTTGGTGGCCATGACCTGTCTTACTTGACATGGATCTTCGCATGTCGGCATTTATGCTTTGAGTCATTTGTATTCTGAGTATGGGAATGCCTACCTCAGTGATGATATATTATTGTACTGTATTTCCTTGTTTGTTGGCAGGTTTTCGACCGACTGTTTCTTGTTCCCTACACACACTCGACAAATTATTTCAGCTATCACTCTGTTCTAACTTCATACTTTGGGGGGCTCTCTGTTACACATTATTTTCGTCATCCCTAAGACCGTTAATGATGTAAAACTATTTGTTGCCTTCATAGGGGTCAGTGGCTTGAGTTCCTGAAGAGAGAAGGGATAAGAACTTTTATTGAGAAAAGAAGTTGCATTTTCCCTTGTAAAAACCCTGTAAAAAAGGAAGTTCGCAGGTTGCTATATAGGCAGGGTGTGAGAATGCCTGATTCTCATAGGTTGCACCATAGCTAGGGTGTGAGATGTTCGCATATTTCTCTATAGGTAGGGTGCGAGAATGCCTACATGTGGGAAAAACAAGCGTTTTCTCGAATCTTCTTGAAGGAGAAACTTCCATGGTGAGGTGGCATCCGAATGGTTTGGATCTTACTCACTTTCATGATTTAGTGGGATCATCCTAACCTCCTCACCTTATCCTCTTCATCTTATAAAAGGAGAGGAGCTCTCATGGAGAAGGTTATCTTGTAGCTTTGGAGCTTGGATTGGTGGATTTGGCTTGGAATTATTAGCTTGGTTAAGAGTGGTTTTGAATTTTTCCTTTGTCAAGATAGATTGTGAATACTATCAGATCTATGCTCTCAGAATTCTTGGAGTGAAAGTGTGTGGGGAACGAAGGACAATTGGAAGGGACCTTACGACATCAAGGCCATGGTTGTAATCTCTCTTTCACATTTAATATGATACAGTAATATGATTCTTTCCTATAAAGCTTGTTGTGTTTTATTGTATGATTCCT
>JASDQU010102508.1:203784-234764 GCA_032191745.1 Picea mariana
TATTGGTGTCATGATCGATGTTGCCAACCATGATGCAGAGAATGGTTCTGTTAGCACCATAAGTCACCTTTGGATTGTGTTAGAGGTAACCCTAATACCCATCAGTTTGTATGTCACGGTAAATAGTTTAAAGGATGGTCTAATGGATGTAGTCTCAAGGTTATATCGCTTTAACTTAGAATCCTAGAACATGCAATGCACAGGTAAGTGAGGTCTTGATCTAACTTCAGTGAGTAAGTTGCAGTAAAGGGTGAGTAGGGGGAAGAACTAGTGAGGAGATGTAAGGGCCTGCTATGGACATCAGGTCTTCCAGCCGCCTAAGGAAGAAAAGCTTCAAGAACGAGATCCTCTTGAACCCAAATCTTTAGACACTAAGATATGTCTAAATGACACATCTACAACAACACGATGATCAAACCTACATCACAATACTACTGTAACAGCTCGACTGGATCCTCCAATTTCGAGCTACTCATTTAAGAGGCGGAAAAGATAACACGGGAAACTAATTATAACTGGTGAAAATATTGCAGTGATCAAACCTACATCACAACAACATCACAACCCTCGACTAGATCCTCCAATTCCGAATGTCTTAACACAATGTTTATGAAGAGATGGAAAGAAGATGACTTTCATTAAACAAGAAGTCTTAAATACAAATACATAACCAGAGGAACCAATGCCTCATCAAAACTTTACAATACAGGAGCCTAGCTCTACCATCAACCATTACAAAATATAAAAACTGAGTATATATACTCAAATAAACTCGCTCCCTATAAAAGCGTGCTCTAGTCACTGTATTCAAGGCTTCACATCTTCTTCTTCTCCTGTCAGAGTGCACCTGCATTCTTCTGTTAGATGCGATCTCAGATCGGTATGGCTCTGGCAGGGAAATTCATCCATAGGGGTACCACAGGCTAACCGCATCAGATCCTCCATGTCTTCCATTTATGGGGTGAAATGAGTTTTCAACTACCTCCTCCTATTTCCATTAACTTCCTACATCAAGATCAAGAAGGAGGCTAACACTCGAGGATGTTCTAGTCAGGCTCGTAATCCTTTCCAGTCAAAAATTGGTGCCTCGCAGCTGTAAGGATTTTCTTTGTGACCACTCGAGCACTTCGATCCTCTGCGCAACATCCTTTCATCGCCCCATGAAAACATAGGCCATGAACTTGTGCTTAACCAACTGAATTTTCAGGACTTCGCATATTAGGAGTTCTTGCTCCATCCCTTGCTCAAACTTCTGAGTCACGAAGTCGCAACTGCTTGGATCCTATGCCATGTGCCCTTCTAGAATGAACGGTCTTGATCATCTCATGTTTCGCGAGTTCCCATAACTCATCCCATTGACTGCTCCCTTCTGCGAGTCAACGAAATGCTGATCCAACTGTATGGCTCTCTTGATTGATCGACGACCATGATCACATCAGCATTTCGGGTCTCAGGACTTCGGGTTATGGATACACCTTTAGGACAAGAACCTCGAACTCCTGATTCCCGAACCTTCGAAATTTTCCAATGTTAGATCAACGACCCTCGAATATTCATAATTGAATGGCCCAGATTTACCTTTTCACAAATCTGGACTTCGCGATTCTTGCTGAACAGTTTTACAACATTTTGAAACCCTAATTCCCATGCTCTCTTGCCTTTGTTGAAGGCTGAACTTGCTCACTCACTTGATTTACATTTACATCAAACGACTTCAAGTGCTACGCTCGGTGGTCATGATTGCAGCCTGTGAACGATCACTGCGGTGACTAACTGGAGGCTTAGGGGAATAAGAGGGTCAATGATAGAGGCAAAGGGAGAAATACATTGGCCCTAGGGAAAACGGAAAGGCTTATGGCAGATGGCTTACAGGCGATCTGGCAAGGAAAATAGGTCGATCAACTAGATGAAGAAAAATAGAGGGAAAACCACAAGTCGAGGAAAAATACAATCAGGTCTGCACAGGGAGAAAAGATGGACAAAATTACAGACCTAGACAGGAAACACGACTCTAAAGACCTCAAAAAGTTTATGTGCTAACATTAGGCTCCATGGGGGATAGATTCCTCCCTGCAAGGCTCTAAGAATTCCTTTTGCAGCTTCAGTGCCTTAGTGTTGGGTTGTGGAGTCTTCTATTTAAAAAAAACAAAATAACAAAACAGAGATGGTATTTACAATGGTGGAATGTCGATTACAACTTTAAACAAAAAAAAAATTCAAGAATTGGCCATTCAGAGGGCCACTAGAAACTTCATCACCCTCCAGATTCTGCAACCTGTAAGTATTATTGGGAAATGTCTCAGAAATCTTGAAGGGTCTGATCCAAAGGGCCTTAAATTTACCATGATTGCCCTTATCCTATCTAGGCACATCCCATTTGAGCACTAGCTCTCCCAGTTGGAAATCCTCCTTTCTGTTCTCCTTGTCAAAGGCCTGCTTGATTTTCTGCTAACAGTCATGTGCTCTGTCCATCACTTGTTCTCTAGTCCGCTGCACTTCTACCAACTGATGAATCCTTCTGATCATATCATCAAGCTCTTCTTGACAGTCTTGGAAGAACTTTGCTAATGGCAAGGCGAGCTGAGAGGGAAAAAATGCTTCAGTCCCATATACAAGCTGGAAAGGAGAGATGCCCAAGGACCATTTAGCTATCACTCTATCAGCCCATAGAGAAAAATTGAGCTTTGAATCCCATGCTTTGTTATGCTCTAGCAATCTTTTGATGATCTTTGCTAGGCTTTTGTTAGAGTATTCTGCTAACCTATTGCCTTGCGGATAGTAGGGGGTAGAGTGAATTAGTGCAATTCTGAATTGCTCACAAAAATTGATCAATGGTTTGACTTTGAAGGATGCAATGTTGTTAGTGACGATTCTGGTTGGACAACCAAACCTTACTATAATACCCTCCAGAAAGCCAATGATCACCTTATGAGAATCATTCCTTGTGGGGATAGCCTCTATCCACTTGGTGAAATAATATGTTGTAGTTAGGATCCACCCGTGCTAACCACTTGAAGGAGGATGAATTTCCCCGATAAAATCCAAACCCCACTGTTGAAAGGGTCCTGAAACTACTATAGGCTTAAGTGGCAGGGACTTGAGTTGTTTCTTTCCAGAGAATTTCTGACATTTAATACAAGCCCTAACTTTTGCACAGACATCAATGAATAGAGTAGGCCAATAGTATCCATCCCTGATAATTTTGTAGGTGGTGGCTTTCCAGAAATGATGTCCCCTACACAGGTTGTCATGGAACTCAAATATAATCTTTTGGGCCTCATGTGGGTCCATACATCTTAATATCACTCCTAGAGGATCCTTCCAATACAGAACCTGGTCAATAAGGCAATATCTGATTGCTTTGAGCTTTAAAGCTCCTGCCTTGTTCCTTCCCATACCATATGGAGGTCGCAACTCCTGCAAAAAATATATAACGTCTTTGTACCAGGTACATTCTACAAATGGAGGGTTGTCTCGAGGACTTATACCAAATGCCTTGGCCTGCTGGTTTTCTGAGCAAGTGTTGATGAAGTTAACCCCCAAATATTTACAATTATATTCAGCCAACAATTTGGATAAACCCTGGCCTTTAACTAGCTTGGTGGGATTTCTTTCCAGATCAAATTCGAGGATTTTGGAAATCCACTTGATCCTTCTCCCGTCTATGTCAGGTTGAATGAGAATTTCCTTCACTGAAGCTGAAGGAACATACGCAGTGATTTTTGAATGCAGAACATAGAATCTGAAATCCTTGAGAGATTTCACCAAGGCATAGGCCTGTTTCTCCATAATGTCATATCTGATCTCGACATCTCTTAGTGCCCGACTCAAAAAGGAAATGGGCTGCTCCAACCCTTCAACATTCTTCTGCAACAAAAGGACCGCTACCGTATCACACGAAGCAAATGAAAAGATCAAGAAATCCTTGGAATAATCAGGACTGGTTAGCATAGGTGCCTCAGTCAGAGATTTCTTGATTTGGTTGAAGGATTCTCTGGGCTCAATAGTCCATTTCACTTTGTTCCCCTTCCTGAGCATGGTTGTGATATGCTTCACCAGTTCAGAGAAATTTGAAACAAACCTTCTCAGAAAATTGATTTTCCCCAAGAAAGATTAGACCTATTTCTTGGATCTCAGGAGTGACAAGGCTTGGATTGCTTCTACTCTGCTAGAATCAATCCTGACTCCCACAACTGATACTATGTGGCCTAACAATTTTCCTTCCTTCATGGAAAACAAAGACTTCTTGGGATTTAAGGAGAGACCAAATTTCCTGCATTTCAAGAAAACCCCTTTTAAATGCTCACAATGCTCTTTATTTGATCTGGATAAAACTATAATATCATCCAGATAGATGACCATAAACTTGTCCTTTTCTCCAATGAAAGCGATATCCATGGCTCTCTGAAAGGTCACCCCTACATTCATCAATCCAAAGGGCATTTTGGCATACATGAACATACCCCAAGGAGTGGTGAAGGCCGTTTTTTCTCTGTCCTCATGCAGGACCAAGATCTGATTGTAGCCTGAAAATCCATCAATCATGGATATCCTTGATATGACAGTTACCCTTTGTAATATGTGTTACATTTTCTGCAAGGGGTAGTTGTCTTTCTTTGAGCTCCCGTTCAGGTTTCTGAAATCGACACAAATTCTGATTTCCCCACTCTTCTTCTTTACCAGGACCAGGTTGGCCACCCACTCTGGATATCTCAAGGGTACGATGATTTGGGCATCTAGTAGCTTTTTTATCTCTCTTTCCATAATAGGTAGAAACATAGGGTTTATCTGTCTTAATTTCTTCCTAAATGGTTTGGCCTCCTCTTTCAGTGGAATCTTATGCTTAATAACAATTGTGTCATATGTTCTGAGGTCTTCATAGGTTCAAGAAAATACATCAGCACATTCCTTTAATAACTCAGCGTACTCGGCCCTCTGCTTTCTTGTCAAGTTGCTTGACAATTTGACAAACTTTGGCCCCTTCTCTGTGCCAATGTTGCACTCAGTTGCATCAGCATCATCATTTGAGATTTTACCCTTTGCCGCCACATCATTTTTGTCAAATAATCTTTCCAAAGGAACCAATCCTTTTGGAATGCTATTGTTGGGCAACTGAACAATATGATTCTCAACAATTTTGTTCAGAAACGCACCAGTATGAGGATTTATTTCAGAATCAGGATCTTGATCAATATGTAATGCTGAAAACTCATCAATAGTCTCCAGGAATCTTTTGATTTCAAGATCATCCTCAAACACTTTCCAATGCTTGACATTGTCAGGTATAGAGGGTCTATATCTCACTTCTACATCATACCTGAGTTTAGGTGGCAGAGGAACTCTAAAATTGATTACTGAAACAGCCAAAGAATCAACCACAGTGTTTTCTCCTMTTGGAATAAATGATATGTTGAAAGCTAGGAAAAAACTGTCAATGAGGTCCCATACTTCATTTCTATAACTCCTAAGCCAAGGGTGTTCGGCCTGATAAATATTTCTGATCTACTGGATAATCAACTCAACATCTCCAAACACAAATTCTCTTTAATTCCCATGTCCTTTGTATCTCTTAAGCCCAAAACAAGAGCTTCGTACTCTTCCACATTATTGGTAGCTTCAAATTCTAATTTGTATAACAGAGATATGGTTTCCTGAGCAGGGGAAAAAACAACTATCCCAGCACCAGCACCATCTTTAGAAGAAGCTCCATCAAAGAACATTTTTCAAACATAGGTAATTGGAGGAGAATATTCACAGAGAGAAATAGGCTTTCTGATCTCAAGAGGGGGCTCAAGAGCATCAGTGAGCTACAACAGAATGGAACCCAAATCAATATCAAAGGAAAATATAGGATGATTGGTGGGATCAAATTCATCACTGATGATGTAGGCCAACTGAGCTTCTCTATACAGTCTCCTATGCTCCCCTCCAAAGATTGGAATGGTAGCATATATGAGGTCCATCTACAAGGTTCCCCCAAGTCCTCTTATCCAAGATCTTGACAAAAGCATGCTAAACTTGGAAGGAACATCAACCACCATGATATCCATGCCCACACTTTTCATGGGCAACTAGAACAAAGTCACCACCAGATCTTTGATGACCCCAAGACATTGCACCCTCCTCAAGTCAAAAGAATACAAATCATGATAAGATTTTTTAATTTCTAACCCAATTTCTTCCATGACAGTTTTGGGCATGAGATTATGAGAAGCCCCTAAATCCATCAGACAGTTGTGCAACACCTTGTCATGTATGTTCAGGGATGTGTAGAAGGGAGGGGATGAATCATCTTTTATTTCTACCATAGGACCTAATATAACTGCATGCTTTTCATCTTGGAGGTTTACTAACTTCGTGGAATGACAGGGTGGTTTGGGCTGCAACAACTTAGAGATGGACCTTTTGAAGTCTTTGTGCTTGACTAGCTCTGAAAGGGGGACAAGGATTCTGATGTTATGAATTTCATGCTCAAAGCTAAAGGAGGAAGGGGGTTTCATAATTTCTCTCACCTCTGGGACAGGGTCTTTGGCTATTGGCAAGGGATTCTAAGCTTTCTTTTCCTTGGTGGTATTTGTTGCATGCTTAGCAGGATTCTCTGCTCTGGGAGGCTGAGTAGGGATGTCGGACTCTTCTATTTTCCTCTTGGACCAGAGGTTGTATTTTCTAGGACTGGTATTGGCCTTTTTTCCCTTCTTATCTCATTTATTTGATTGTTCAAGAGGGATTCCTCGTGTGCTGATTGAGTTAAATGGGGAAAAGGGGAGGTGTCTCCAATACAATGAATTTCGGGGTCAAGATCTTCTTCTTCCCTATCCTCATCATCAACCAAGTTATTTTTAAGAGGGGTTTGGATTTTTTGATCATTTCTATCTCTATCCCTTTGTTCCCTTGGCATAATCTAAGGAGCATTGTTATTCGGTCTCCTAAAGTTGCCTATGTTATCAACATTTGAGACATTCTTGTAACCTTGCTTCCCCTCGAATTTCATCTTCTTCATCTCTACAGATAGGGACTTCACCATCTTGGTTAATTCATCTACTCGAGGGGGAGATGCAGAAGAACCAGAGGTTGAGGCCTCAGATCTTCCTCTTCCCTTGTCTTTGTCAGATTTGCTTATGAGCCTGTCAACTGCCAACACATTGGATTCTACTTCCAGGGATGCATCTTGCATATTAGCCAAGGAAGTAGCTCTTCCCTCTCTGAGCAAGAGGCAGAAATCGAGATCAAAGGCACTAGCATAAGTGATTTTGGAAGAAGCTTCTGTGGGTTTTATATCAACAGGGATCTTATTGTACATCTTATTGAATCTTTTGGAGAAGTCAGGGACAAATTCTCCCTCTTTTCTTTTCAGGGATCCAAACTCTATGATATAATACATAAAATCTTTTTTATCCCCCCACTGCCGCAAGAAAACATCATCTAGAGATTCAATCCCAACAATAGATCTAGGGGTCAATCCTCTGAACCAATGCCTAACCTCACCATCAAGGATCTGGACAAAAACTCTCATCCATACATCTTCGTTTTCAATGCTCAGGTTGTCTACATAATTGTAGAAAGCAACAAGATGTTCCCATTGGAAAAGGCTTTCCTTCTCATTGTCTGGACATACCATATCTTCCTCTGTCCAACTTTATAGATGAATGGTTTCTTTGATATTGTTTTGAATTTTTCTCCATACTATTTTCCATTCAAGATGGGTGGATCAAAATATGCATCAGTTTCTTTCCTTCCATAGGTGCCACAGGATGAATCCTGAGAGAAGTTGCCATATACAATTCATAATGGGGGATTTGAAATCTACTTCCCGCCAACACAATAAAGTTGCAATGATGCAATCGTGATTTCTGTTCAAAGTGTGCATGACTTAGGCACAATGATCCCAGATCATGGAATTGAAGGGGCATAAATTGAGAATGTGAAGTTGAGTCTCCTCCATTTGTTTGCAGAGATGGAAAATTAATGGCCCTACAAATCCTCATTTCCTTAAATTATCCCAGGTGAGGATGCTTTCATGAGAGACCAACAAGAGAAAGGTGCATATCTTTGGCCAAAGATTATCCTCCTAGATCCTCTGGGAGATTGGTTCCTTGGGGAGTAGGTTGTGAGAGGCTTTGAGGCTGTAATCTTCCTTAACTTAGAAGATGTCTCTTGGAGAGTGGCCCCATCAAAGGATGTTATTGCCCTGCCTGATCTAGATTTTCCTTTTGCTGAGCTCCCTAATCCATGGTTGAAGATCGACATCTGGATGAACATGAAGATATACAGAATTGGTTTTCCAAACATGCCAAGTTGTAGTAGGGGGAGTTTCTTCCCAAAAGTCTTCCACTGTTATGAGTCTGGCGTTGACCGTGGGAACCTCGAAGTTAGCTACAAGAGGCTGGTGGGCCAAAGAATTCATCTGCTACTAGGAATCATTCCAAAAGGAGGAATTTCTTCCCTCATGCACCTCCCAAAAGGCATGCTCAGTGATCAGGGGGCTATTCTATTTCATTGTGTTCCATATGAGTGACCCCACTAACAATTTGCTCCTCTGTTAGGCCAGGGGTGTATTTTTTATGCCATAGGTTGGCCCCTAAGTCATGGGGTCGAGTTATCCATGTCCACCAGATCTTGGCACTTAGGAATTTATTGAGCATGCCCAGATATCTAAGACCTACAACCCCAACATGCTTAGGCCTACATAGCTTTTCCCAACTAGCCAGGGCCCATTTGCAGCGTTTTTTTGTTCCCTGCTGAAGGAACTTTCTTTTTAAGTTCTTTATAGCTGTAAGAATGGAATTGGGAGCTGCTAAAGCGAATAAAGAATAGATGGGGAGATCTTGAAGGACAGACTTGAGAAGAGTGAGCCTACCTAGAAGGTTTAGAGAGCAGAAGGTCCAAAAAGAGAGCCTCTTCTTGAAACAGGATAAGAGGTCTTCCCAAGAGCTATTCCAAAGGGATTTCTCTATGAGATGGATGCTAAGGTATTTGGATGGAAGGGAGCCCCTGCTGAAATCAAGGATATGAGTGATATGGGCTTGAACAACTCAGGGGGTGTTAAAAAATAAGACCAGTGATTTATCCTTGTTGATGTCTATGCTGAAGGAAACACATAAGTCCTGTAGAATGGTGAGGATACTGCGGGCTTCCCTAACAATGGGGGACCCCATCATAAGGGTATCATCAACAAATTGGTTGTTGAAGACAGGTGGATTGAGGTTGTGAAGGGTGAGCCCTGAAAGGGAGCCTTTGACTATAGCTGCCTTAATATATTTGTTGAGTCCCTGTGCCATGATAATGAAAATGAAGGGAGAGAGAGGGTCTCCTTGGTGAATGCCCTTGGAGGGAGAGAAAGTCTGTGAGGGAACCCTATTGACCAAAATGGAGAAGAAAGTCGAGGAGGTGAGGTTGAGTATCCATTCCACCCAATACGAGGCAAAACCAAAAGCTAGAAGCATAGAGCGCATGTATTTCCAACTAATTTTATCAAAAGATTTGGAGATATCAAGCTTAAGAAGCATACCTGGGAATATTGTTGATTGTAAGGAATGTATAACCTCATGTGCCAAGATGACACTGTCTAGAATTTGACGATCTTCAAAATATCCAGATTTCTTGAGGGATATGATGAAAGGGAGGATATGCTTGAGTCACCGAGCAATAACCTTAGTGAGCAGTTTATAGATGACATTGCAGAGGGAAATATATTTGAATTGCTTAGGGTGAGATACTCGTTCCTCCTTGAGTATGAGCATGAGGAAAATTGAATTGAGGGTAGGGAGTACTTGATTTGTTTGTTGGGAGTCTTTAATTATTTCCCATACTTCCTATCAAATCATGGACCAACAGTGGTGGAAGAAGTCTTTCGTGAAACCATCAGACCTCAGGGATTTTCCTACGAGGGTGTCCTTTAGCGCCAGGTCCACTTCTTCTATTGTGATTGGTCGAAGGAGGGCATTGTTCTACTTCTTGATAATGAGGGTAGGAATGTGATGGGTATTTTTTTTTATAGCTTTCGATATGTCACCCGTGGGTTCCAATAGGAGACCTTGATAGTAGGTGAGAAAATCCTCTTCTAAGTCCTCGTGAGAATGGAGGGTTTGCCTCTAATCCATTACTAGCTGGGTGATTCTATTGTCGTTTTGTCTCTGTAGCATTGAATGATGGATGGAAGAAATTTGAGTTCCTTTCGTCCTCCTTGAGCCACTGGATGCTAGATTTTTGTCACCATATTATTTCTTCCTTTGTGTGTTGTTCATTTAGTTGTTGCCTTATGGTTGCCTCGATTTCCTTCAGTTGCTCAGTGAGGCCCTAATCCTGGATTTAATGTTGCAAAAGCTCCATTTGATTCTCCAAAGATTTTTGGGCCTCAAAGATGTTTCCAAAGGTGTTTTTATTCCATAGTTTGAGTTGCTTCTTGAATTTATTTAATTTCTGTTGAAATTTTTACATGAGAGATCCATGAGAAATGACAGCCTCCTCCCAACAAGAGAAAACCTTTGATTGGAAATGTGGATGCAAGAGCTATAATTTTTCAAATCGAAAGAGTTTAGGTCTAGAGGAGGCTTTGATGTCCATCCATAAATGAATGGGACAATGATATGAACCAGAGGCATCGAAGACACTAGCCTCCAAGGGAGTGTTATCCAGCATGAGAGATTCAAATATTAGAAACCTGTCTAGTCGACATGCAACATTTTGAGACCCAGAGTGGCAGTTGGACCAGGTAAAGAGACCATTGGGGGTTTCTAGATCTATTAAGCCAACATCATTAATCAATGACTGAAATTTGGTGTTGTCTCTTTCAAGTCTTCGAACGCCCCCTCTTTTTTCCTCCAACGAGAGAATCATATTGAAGTTGCCCCCTAAATTCCATCTCCTATTTTTAGTGAGGTCTCCAAGATTTTCCATATTGTTCAGGAAAATAAAATTTCCCCCCTAGGTTCTCTGCCCATAGACATTGGTTAGAAATCCCCCGTTATGTGATCCAATAACTAGGTATTCTTCCGAGAAGGTCCATCTGGAAGAATATAAGTTCTCCAAAATGATAGTGTTAGGGTTCTAGAGGATGGTGAATCCTCTAGTCGATACAGATGCATTTGATCCCATAAACTGGGCTTGCTTCTAGCATCATGTGAATATTTGATCTGCTTCTTCTCCAACACATTTTTTTTCTTGAAGAAAGAGAATATGAGGTTGTTCCTCCAAAATTCTATTCTGTAGAATACACTGCTTGCTACGACCCTTTAGGCATCTTATATTCCATGAGATGAGCTTCATGATTAAGAAGGGGGGAGAAGGGGTGGGAATTTGTTTGAGATCAGATGGATCTGACCTGAGTTAACCATAAAGAGTTTGATCTCCTATATAAGTTGTTGTGTGGATTTTCTCCCCCTTTTCGTTTTATCCTTTGAGGCTTTGCATGGATCCTTCATTGGGCCTCGATGAATACCCAATCATGAGGTTGATCTCCTTGAGGATCCTATAGAGGAATTGAGGAAAACCTTGTGGACGTTGCGAAATTGGTTTGGTGGTATGGTGTACAGTTCCTTCTTTCTATAGGCATGTTCTAGGTGGACTAGATCGACTCTTGCAAGTTCTTGTTCATCTAATTCCATTTTGATGTCCCCTTATTCTACATCAAGGTCCGATCCCATAGACGAACCTGATGTTGGTATTGGTAAAACTTTTTCTAGGATTGGGGATTCCTTGGTTTTCCCACTGGTTTCATCAACAGTGTATGTGGAGCTAGAAGGAGCCAATGGTCCATCAAGGTCTTCCGACAAGTTTTGAAGGGTATCAAAGGAGTTGTTGGAGGAGGGGCCCTTTGAGGTAGTTGGAGCGGTCTTCTTCAAGGATGACACTTGCTAATGATTTGAGTGAATCAATCCTTGGATTTGTCCACAGTTAGAGGAGGTACCTTGTCGACTGCATTAAGAGGGAATTCCCTAAATAAGTGACCATGTTTGTGGAATTTCCAACAAAAGAATGGAATATGTTCATAGTCGATAGTTTGGGACCAGTCTTCATCTTGGTATTCCAAAGCAATAGAACCCAATAGTGTCTTGAAGATATTAAGATAGACACAGAGTCACATGTAGGAGGTGTACCACCTCTATTTGATTGCCTCCGAGGATTTGACATAAACCCCAATGGTGCTACCTATTCCGACGAGTATTTCCTCTAACCAGAACTCATGCGGCAATGAATAGAGGCGGATTCAAACTGGTGCATGTGAGAATTCCTCCTTTTCCATAAAAAACTTCTCAGTCCAAAATTTGAGAAAGATTCCAGTCGAATTAAAGAAGTAAGATCCCCCCATCAAAAACTTTGTTTCATCCTTCCAAGTTATGAAAGATGATGGTGAAAAATCCCCTGGATCCAAGTGGCCTTTCAACCACCACCAATGTTGAATCCACTTCACCGGATCCTATTTTGAGGGCCAAAGGCCCAAAATTTTTCCCACCAGGACGTAATCTCTCATTTATTGTTTCCGATCTTCAATTTTGGGGGTGTTTATCACATATTTTGGAGCCGAGGATGCTTGAGGAATGTACTTTCCTAGTTCCCAGATATGAGTCTCTTTTGCATGGGTAGGCTCCGGGTCTATTTCCATTGCTTTCCCCTTAGCTGTCTTGTTGTGGAGCACTGCATCCCTCAGGTGAAGGAGAGAGTCGAAGGGCAACCTGATGTTGCTACCTCCATTCGTGTTGGAGGATACAGTCTGTCTATATGAGGGGGCTTGCACCCCTCGTCCATTGTTTCCATGTCGTGAGCAGGCCGTGAGGCGGCCGGGAGAACCATGGAAGAAACTTTGATAACCCTAAGGAGAAATGCTAGCTGAACGAGAAACCCTTTGCAGTGATATCTATTTACTTGTGCTCTTGTCCCACAATTATTCCATGCACAAAGTAGTTTCTTTGCCAATCATTTTCCTATGATAGAAGGAAGAAACAAAAAATAATTTAATTTAAAATGTTAAACATGAAATATTATATTATATTATTGAAAGATATACTATATTGATTTATATTATTGTTTGCATAAACTTATTTAAATATAATATATGTTTTAACTTATAGGAACTAGTTTTTACACATAACTTTATTATTAATTAATATGGACATATTAATATTATATTATATTAACTTATATTTTTTTCTAAGCACAAAAAGGATACTCTAATTTTCTATTATGTACACAGACAAAAATACACTCAGAATATCAGGGAGTTTGCTGAATCAGAAACCAGAATTCTATCCTAGAATTTTAGAGTATTTGAGTTTTCCATAATCATCTTATCTAGGATTCTATTGTATTCAATCCGGAAAATCTTCCTCTTGTCAGGGGTTTTAGCTATTACAAAGTTTAGTCTAGGGATCAAAAGTAGAATCCCCATGATGGAGCAATAAACAAAAACACAAAAAATATGAATCATTCAAAAAAAGGAGAAAACAAAAGGTAAATTGAGTTCGAGTCCATCATTCTGCATCATAGATGTGCTACATTGTCACTGGTTCTTCTTTAGGGTGCTTGTTGGGTTCCAGTTGGTCATCCTCCAACTGAATTGGGTGCTCCTTGGTTCCCTCCTGGTTGAATTTTCCCTTTGGTTTCCTTTGTAATGAACTCTGGTCTCTCGCTCTCCTCCCCTGGAAACGAATCCTAAATTGAGATTTACAGAAAAGTTCAAATTTAGCCTCTAGAATGCGCACAACGTGCAAAGTGGCTTTGTTCTCTTCCTATTGTTGAGCCATGGCCTGGGCCACCATAACCTTGGTTAACTAATAAGTTTCCGCTAGATGGAAATATTTAGTTTTCCTTGTACGAGATTGACCTAGGTCTGTTACCCAATCCTTGGCTTCCATCAGAATTTCCTTAGATTGTCTTCCGCTTCTTGAGAACCACTTCATGTACATTGGACATGACTCTCTTTTCCACTTCTAAGAAGAGGCTATGGAATCTATTTCTCTCCTATCCAACATCATTTTCTGCTCTCGTTTGGGCCATTGGGTCTACTGGAATTTGTAGCTCCTCGTCCCCTCTCTTCTTCTTGAGTCTCCCATAGGCCCTGGTCGAGTCATGACCCTTCATGGTGTCTTTACTTTGAATAGTATAAGTGCCTCTAAGTTGCAGTCAAATATTTAGCCTCGGCCATGAGAGAAATTTGGGTCTCTCATTGTTATTATCTCCTAGAAGAAAGGAATCATCTCTCACCTTAAATCTATCCAAGCAGAGAGGAGTGAGATACCCAGGGTGACAGAGCACCCCTGAGCCACTAACCTCGTAACTTTCCGTAGGCTCCACAACTCATTAAAAAACCAGTATTCAATAGCTCGGAGGTTCATCCCCAATTCGTAAATAACTCTGTGCATACTACCCGACTGCTTCCTTATAATGTTGGATCTTAATGTCATCCTTGATTCCCATCCTCGCCTCCTCTTCTTATCATGAGTAACGAACTTGTTCCTTCTCCCACAAGCCCATTCACATGGCCTGCCCATTATTTCCTCTGTACTGACGAGGTATGTTATGAGCATCGTCTCACTTGAACGCTGCATCAAGACCACCATAGAACCAATTATCTGTACCTCCATTACCTGGTGTATCATTCCACTATACTAGCTATCGTCTTTTCATTGTAATTTCCATCTGTATCGGCCAACATTCATATGCGTGCAAATTGTTGCCCAGGTGTGGGAGGGATGCTACATTTCAGTTGACATGTGGGCGACTGGCTTCCCCACATGGGAGTCGTCGACCCCTACAATTGTCACCCCATACAAAATTATATTAACATTATTCTAATATTATATTAAGTTCTTTTAATGTTTGTATTAACTTTTATATATATATATACACACATTTTGTAATATAATGTTGTAACATTTATATAATAATTTTATTGTGACAACATATATAAATTTTTATATGAAAAATAAATTATAATATTAAATTTAAAAAGTGAGTATTGTATTATAACCTTAATATATTAGATTAATAACACAATTAATAATATTGAGATTATATTAATATTATAATAATATTAATATATTATATTAATAATATTATTAAAAACACAATTTTAATGATATTAATGTATTATAATTTATATTATTAATGGTTTAATAATATTATTAATAGTTATGGTAGATTGCAAAGTTTATGAAAGGTGATGTGGCATTGCTACATTCATCAAGGGTTTTGTTGCATTGTTATATTTTTGTTGGGTTATGTTGGATTATGATGTTTGAACATGGTTATGTGACATTGCAACATTCATCAAATGTCATGTCACATTGCAATGTTCATTAAGGGTTTTGTCGCATTGTGACGTTCTTGAAATATGATTTCACATTGTGACATTTATTAAGGGTTTTGTCGTATTGCAATGTTTATAAAGGGTTTTGATAAGTTGTGACATCATTCAATGGTTATGTTAGATTGTAACATTCATTTTTGTTTACTATATAATATGAATATGTATGATTGTGGTGTTCCAAAATGGTTTTGTGACATTGAGACATTCATCTTGGTTGACTTATGCCTGCTTTCTACACCATGAATGCTTATGCCACATTGTGGTGTTGATCAAATGTGATGTCACATTGTGACATTCATAAAGGATTTTGTGACATTGCCACATTCATTGAGGGTTATGTTGGGTTGCAACATTCATTTATGGTTATTTTGGATTGGAACCAGTGATCAATTTTGAAGGGTTGGTCTTAATTTCAGCAGGAAGGGTATATATTCATGTAACCCTTCCATGATGAAAAGCTTCGAAAAAAATCACATTTTAATTGAAAATAATAAGTTGTTTACACACTTCCTAAAAAATGTGTTAAATAAAATATTACATTTCCAATCAAATTTATATTTAGTAGAGAAATTAGTAAATCCAAAATATCACCTTAACATTAGCAAAACTACCTGCAAAATATGACTTCAACATTTTCAAAGCACAGATTCAAATATTCAAGGATCATAAGCATAATTGTAAAATCAACTTTTACATATTTAAAGATGCTTCCAAATATTTTGTTTGCTACATTGAGAAAATGCATGCCATTGTAGCATGTTTTCTATAGAATTATGAAGATAATTAACAATATATATGTGTAGTGTGCCTATTGTCTATACAACCACAAAAATGTGAGTGAACTATTGAATTAATCTAGAAAATGTATCTTTGTGAACTCTCCAAGAAAAAAAATGCCATTTCATCATTCTACTTGTATTTACTCATTATTTAATTGATTGCAACAACAGAAATAGTGAAAACAAAATTTGGATTATCCATAGGCTCTACAAGTCAATAACACACAAAGATTTCATTTCATACCTCTCAAAAAGAGAAGTAGATGCTCCACAAATCCGAAGCCCTTCACTATTACAACCAATAGTGAACATATAGTCAATGGAAAACACATGACCTTGGAAGCAGCATATATAACTAAGGATTCAAAGGCACATTATTTGATATCAAATTCCAACAAAAGATGGTAGAAAATCCATAACAAAATACAAAGACAATTCAAGTGCGACAAGAATTCAAATAATATGTTCTAAGAAGAAAAATTCTCTACAAATATAGTTTAAGAACAAAGGGCCTTACAAACAATTCCAAAGAATTTAGGATGTCAATGATGCCATATTATTGGGCATGCTATAGATGATTCAAAATAAGGGAAATACCAATATAATTCAAATCACTGAAATCAATCATAGAAAAAATTCAAATAAATGGTTCAAAAGAAGGGAAATACCAATGCAATTCAAATTACTGAAATCAAGCATAGCAAGAATTCAAATAATTACTTACGAAACAGACAAAGTACGAATCAATTAGCTATTGAACTTAGAATCCAATGTAGAGAATTGATGATGACAATACCACCATGGTTTTGGTGATGCCTTGGATGGTTTAAGAAGATGGGAAATATAAAATGATATTCTAGAAAACAAATAGAAATAGGTTGGTAATATTAAATGATATTTTAGAAAACAAATAGGGAATGCAACTTTAATTTTGTTCTAGCACATGTCGAGTCCTATCTACCACTTATCTTCCATCACATTAATGCAAGTTGGTATGGTACAATAATTTTTTTCTAGAGTAAATAAAGGCCCTCATAGTATAAACAAATTTTCAGACAACATTAAGTTCAACATTTATTCATTTTCCATTCAAAAATAATATGATATCTAGATCCTACTCGGACATTTATGTGCTCTCTATACAAAAAACATAGAATCAATGTAGTGTGAAAGGGAGGTCATTTGATTCTAGAACCAGCGCCCACCTCCATTGTCAGATTGGAGGAAGTTGCCTTCACCTCTGATGCTTCTACTGCTCCCATCATTATGATGACAATGAATCCATTTCCACTTCTGGGAGCTCAATAAAATGGATGCCCAACCCTGAAGACACCAGAGATTTTGTGTAAGCGATCTGAGGAGTGACCATGAATTTGGGGGTGAGGAATTTTATGGAGAAACCATTTGTTGTCTCAAATCTGTATGTTCTGAATACATGTGCGGAAATGATCATAGGTGAAGGGTGCGATGATCCATTCCCTCCATTTAGATTTTAAAATTTGAATTCACCAACTCAATTAAATTTGATCATCCATAACATAATTCATCTTAATCTCCATTGGGAAGTGGGACACCATAAGGGAGTTGTGGTGGGTTAATGACATTTGTTGGGTTAACGAGAAGATTGGGTAGATTTGTCGAAATTTGCAGCAACCAGAATATGTGCGCAGGCAGGTGGCGACAAGATGGACATACTTCATGGTGAGCAATATGAGGATGGAGCATGGATGGGACAAGTTATGAAGTGCATGAGCATGATTTCACAACCATCCGATCTCTGCAGAGTCTTAATGACTCTACATTAGGATGGATATTGCTCGTCATTGATAAAAGGCTCAGATGTAGTTGAATTTGTATGTTTGAAAGGTTATAAAGAAATTTGGGAATTAGTGGTCACAAGCAGTGTCCTGATGTTCTCAAAAGCACTGGATTATATCATACTTGAAAACCACACTATCATGGGTTTAGACAATCATTGGCTTCTCCCCGTCAATTTGTCATTCTTTGAGGAGAAAGTACTAAAGATTTTAAATTTGGTAGGATTTTTCCTCCAAACCAAGAAAGTCTTTTGGTTGATTCCTACATTATTGAGTGTTTCGTCGGAAATATTGGAGTTCAACACAACACTGAGGGCATGGATTTATAGCAACATCAATCGGGTGTTTTTTTGGTCAATGCATCTTATCTGTGACAAACTGTCATACTCAAAGAGGAGGCATATGTATTCATTGGGTAAGTGGTTGGAAAATTTCAAGTCGTGTAATGATATCAAATTAAGAGATGTCACAAGTGATATATGCGCATTCATAGGTGGAGTGGAAAATCTCATATGGAAGATCCATTTTTGGTGCCTTGGTTAAACGTGAAAGAAGTAGGAACACTCAAGACCTTTCATTGTGACCCCATTGTTATCGAGTGTAACTTTAGAGAACAATTCACTAAATGAAGAGTTCTTTTGAAGTACTCTATGTTACACATGAAATTTGCACACCTAGGTACCTCGCCCTAAGTTTCATAAAGTGTCGTATAAGTGTCGGATACACCTTGACACCATGGAATAACTTATGTCACAATCCCTAGTCAATGTGCAGGAGGGATATATTACATGAAGGCGGAAATACCAAGTACACATGAATTATTATTAATATTCATGGAAAAGAAATGGATTAAGTGTGAGAATCAAGTGCACATGAATTATTATTAATATTCATGAAAAAGAAAGTAATTAAGTGTAAGGATCCACCTCACATTTGGTTTCCTATTTTTTAGGGAAGGTGGAGGATCTCATGGATGATTGAAATATTTCCTCCTTAAAATCCTTAAGAGATATTTCCTCCCCAAAATCCTTAAGAGATATTTTCTCCCCAAATATCTTAGAGATCCCTTTCTTAGTGGATCTGATGAGAGATCTTCTCCATGGTGGTTAAGCCTCCAAATCCTATATAATGAGGGGTTTCCATGGAGGAGGGAGAATGGAGATTGGGAATTATACCAAACTTATGATCTCATGAGTGGTATTTCATTTGGAGCATCAACATTCTATGTGTGGATTGTTTAAGCAAGGGTTTGGACAAGGGAACTTGATGAAGCTGCTGCACTCACATCTATGGTTGTAAGTTTTCTTCATTCTTGTTCTTATGAATATAATATGCTTGGCCTGTTTCTTTCAATTCTGTGTTTGATCTCACATGAATTTGTGTCTTATATATAGACCTATTTCAAGCTAATCTTAGTAGAGTAGGAAGTTGTTTGTACTTTTGTTTGTCTATAGGGCTTATCGAGGAGTTCAAGATTGGAGCTCAACTCGGACTGTGCAGGGAAAAACATAGGTAAAACATACTTCTTTTCTCCTTCCTCCTCACACATTAGTTTATATAGATCTAAAAGGAAGTTAGTGTCCATGATAAGCATCTTCTATCTTAAGAGTTAAGAGTCTAGCTCTCAAGAGGAGATCTACCTGTCCGCAGGGAGATTTTCCTTCAACAGAAATTGGTGACTCCACTGGGGAAGGAATCCTATTGTATTTCCTTGGTTTTTCCCTGCCCTTTTACCACCTTTCATATCATTTTTTCTGTTTGTTTATGATCCATTAGCCTTCTCCCATCTTCACTTACATTTTCACCAATTTTTATGCATTTTGGGTGAATGTTTTGCAATTTTTTGGCTCTTTTTATGAGCTTCTAGGAAGCCTGGCGCCCCCTGCCCTTGATATCAGAGCACCAGTGCTCCATAAATGCATTAGATAGAGCATTATAATGCTCTGTGTACCCTTTTGGCGGAGCGCTAGCCTCCTTCTTGGGGTTTTTCTGCCTTTTTTCTCATTAGTGTTTTGCAACCTGTTTTGTGGAAATCTTTACCCAGTCTTTGTGAATTGTTTGTGAAGTTATTTGGATTGGTTTTTGATGTTTATCACTCCCTATTTTCTTGATTGGAGCTTGAAACGCTTTTCAAAAATGTGAAAATTGCTCTTTCTAACTGCTTGTTTTGTTGGGACAATTTGGGTATTTTCTCTTTCTCCCTGTCTCTTTTTGGATTCTTCTCTGTATTTTATTGCACTCCTTGGGTGCTTGTTGGGTTTAGGATACTTGATTGATTTCTTGTTAGACCAAGCTTCTTCTTTTTTTTCTTTCATTTATGACTACCTTGAGTGTGTGCTTTGTTTGTAGTCTTTTTCTTTGTGTCTTTTGCATCTGCATAGGACTCTTTCTCCTTATTCAAAGTAATGGAGAATTAAAGGTTTTGTGTTTACTTTATGTATACATCATAATAAAACAAAGAACATATATGCATTCTTGATTTTAGGTAGTGAAACTAGCTTGCATTTGAAGTAGTGGAATTGCATGTTTTAAGGCATTTTTGGGACATTGTGCATCTAAAATGAGGAATGTTTCTCCTTCTCGTAGCATAGTTTTCATCGAAATAAAAAGATTGCATATTCATCCCTTTGCATAAATTTTGAGTCGGTCAAAGCACCATATTGTCCACGCCATTTTCCTTTTGAGTAACAACATCCTTAAAAATCAAGCGCTAAACTAAAATTTATCAGACTTTTTACATCTTTGTTAGCAAACCTACATTAGTTAAAGGTGTAGGGCTTTGGAATAGGTTGAAAGGATAAATTTACAAAGCTATCAAACAAACTTAGTATCTTGCGGTAGGGAGAGTGAAATCCAATTCTCGTATAGGCTTTTTGGGATCCCCCTCTCACACAGGGGTTATGCACAAGGTCGCATTCGGGCGAATTACGAAGATTATCCCTTCGTGGTTCAATTGTTTGTAGTGGTCAGATCGTATATTGGGGGTCACTTGAAGGTATACCCACGATTATGTGTGGGAGCCTCTCAGGTTGATTTCAGACTTGTTATCTTGTCCATACGTTCCAATTGGATTGTCAACTGTACCCACCCAGGGGCTGACTACGAATTGGTGACCATAGTAGCCATAATCTTTAGGGTCCCACACAAGGTGACGGTGAAGGGAAGTCTCACTATACCTGGAAATGTTTTTGGTCAAACTCATTGAGGCTCCTTGGAGGGTAAATCCACAATTACTACGTGGAAGCTTGCACCAAGGCATAAGTCCGTTAAGTAAGTCACCAACGTAACTGATCCACCCACTCTATCCCTACCCCTTCCTATTTTTATCTCGCGACGTTGGATTTCATCACCAACTAGTGGTTTCATCATAGGAATGTTTGTTTGATTGATTGCTTCTCAGATTCATAGCGTGTGTTGTTTGTTTTACTTAGTGGACCTTAGATCAAGTCAGTGTTAATGGCATTGAATCTCGAGAGTACCAATGGAGGAACCCCTTCTCCTAGGGAACCTTATATCTTTCCTTTGTTTGGAAACTTTGGTCCTCCATACATTGCCACACTGAGTCTTCCAAGACTCACCATTGGATTACCTGTTTGGTTGTTCCCCACTCCGGTGATCTCGAATATTCTTAATGTTTCAGCTGCACCTAATACTTTAAATTTCAGTACACCACCCACACATCAACCTCACGTCGAATTTTCACCTTCTTCGCCCATTAAGTCTCTTTCCATTTCTCCTTATTCACCTAGAAAAAGATCTAAAGCAAGTAGCCAGGTTGATCAGAAAAAGAAGAAACAGAAAGAGAAGAAGAAGAAGAGCCCAAAAAGGACCAAGGCCCCAACAACATCAGATGTTGGCTCTAAGAAACCAGTTACTATTAATAGTACTAGGAGTGTTGATGAGGTCAACAAGATTAAAATGAATAATCTAAAACCCAAATTCCCTTGCAGTCTTTGTAAGGGTGACCATTTTTTGAGGGATTGCCCTAGTGTTCCCAAGGTATTAGAAATGTGGTCCTCCACATCATCGGTCTCTTCTGGTCATGCTGATGATACCCCGTCAACTAGTGATGTTAAGGTTGGTAAGAAGAAGACAACTGTCAAGTTTCCTTGCATGTTATGCAAGAGTGATCATTACTCTCACCTTTGTCCTCACATGGACGAGGCTTCTTCTCTTTTGGAAAAACTTCAACTTCCAAAGGGTTATCATAAGCTTTTCGCCAACCCATCATTAGTTCATGAACTGGTCAATCTAATTCCATCCCCAGTCAGTCTGGTTGATCACATGGTCAATCTAGTTTCCTCCTCGATTGAAGTACTACAAACCCAAGTAGCTGATCCAGTTTCGTCATCGATCAACCCCACTCTTCATCAAAAGAGTGTAACCCAAGTGGTCAATCAGTTTTTATCCTCGGTTGATCCCACTCTCCCTTTAGAGAGTGACTCCAAAGCGATCGATCCATTTCCACCTGTAGACCCCATTCTCCCCTTGGAGAATAAAACCAAAGTGGTTGATCCGGTTCTATCATCGGCCGATCCCACTCCTCCTTTGATGAGTGCCAAAGTGGCTGATCTAGTCCCTTCCTCGGTCAGTCCCACCCTTCATCTAAAGAGTGCCAAAGTGAATGATCCAATCCCTTCCTCGGTCAGTCCCACCCTTCATCCGAAGAGTGCCAAAGTGGTTGATCCAATTCCATCATCGATCAATCCCACTCTTCCTTTGAAGAGTGCCTGTGCAGTCGATCCGATCCAATCATCAGTGGATCCTACTCTCCCTCTAGAGAGTAAATCCGATACTACCCATGTTTTTTTTGTTGATACAGAATCTACCGTGCTGGAGGGCATTCCTCCTTCTCCCGTGAAACCCCCTCCAAGTAATGAGGCCATCCTTTTTGATTGGGGTGCACTAACTAGACCTCGTCTTCCCTCTCACATTCCTTTCCAAATTACAATACAAGTTTGTGGTCGGGATGTTCCTCAAACGCTGATAGATGAAGGTGTGTCTGTTAGTATTTTTTCTTTTATTGATTGGTACACTTTGGGTTGTCCACAGCTTGTGCCAGTTACACAGAATCTGTTAGCTTTTAACAGAAGAACTAGTCAACCTTTAGGGACCCTCCCTCAGTTTCCCGTAACTTTGGGAGGGAAAACTATCTTTATTGATGTCATGGTAGTCCGAGACCCCTTGGATTTTTCTTTACTCCTTGGGCATGATTATGTCTATTCCATGAAAGCTATTGTGTCCACTCTTTTCCGTGTTATATATTTCCCTCACGATGGAAGAATTGTGACTATTAATCAACTTTCATTCATCAGTCCTGATGGGATTACCTCCCTAAATGGTTCTTATATGCAGACAGTATCACCCCCGCCACATGTCAATTATGTGGCGTTGTCTCCAATGACTTCAACTTCTGATGATTTGGATCCGGTAGTGGACATGGTGATTTCTTCGGTAGGGTTATTGGAGCCTGATCTCCTTACTCATGTCACAACCCTCGACATTTGTTCCTTCCCACGTGATTATCTTCCATCCAGTGAAGATCTCCTGGAGGCCATGACCAAGTTTTTTTCCTTGACATGGTATCCTTCCAAAGAATTATCCTCTTGGAAGCCATGATCAAGAAGCAGTCACGAGCATAGTTTCTCCTCTCTGTAGCAAGCTCATTAAAAAATGAAACAACAATCTGGGGATCGAACCTGGAACCCTGAGCATAGTTCTTTTCCTGTGTCAAGCTCATTAAAAAATGAAATAGTCACCTCTCTTGAACAACCTCAAAATTGGTGAATGAATTGAAGCTTGGAGGGCATGTCTCCAGCCTTTGATGATCATTCTGGAGTTAAGCCACTAGCTGTCAAGCTGGGGGCATACCGAGCTTAGTCTTTGTTCTTTCTTGTGCTTGTAAATACGTGAGAATGCATCCGGGTAAACTTTTATCTCTTTTTCGGACCTGTATAAATACACAAAAAAGGAACCCCCTGGAGTCTTCTTTAAGCTCTTTTCAGACTCTCTAAACATGAAAAGATTGTCGAGTGATCTTGCTTCCTTTCCCACTTGTTAAAAGGTTTGAAAGGGCGTCTTTTGAGTGATAATTTATCTCTTTTTCGGCCTCACAAGACTAACATTACGAAAAAGGACAACATTGGAGGCCTCTTTAAGTTCTTTTCAGACTCTCTAAACATGAAAAGATTACTGAGAAACCTTGTTCTCTTCACGCTCATTAAAGTATTTGAAGAAAATGTCTGTTAAGCAATAGTTTATCTCTTTTTTGGTCTCATCTGACTACTTTACGAAAAAGGAACTGAGAGAGTTCTCTTTTAAGTGTTTTTTTAGACTCTATAATCATGAAAAACCTTCGAGTTTTCTATCTTTGGACTCGTTAAACAAACATCGGCAGGCCCATATGAGATCGAACCCTTACTTCTTCCAGTTCGTTAAACAAAAGAAGAGGGAATTACTGAAGGTAAGTTATATTGAGCATGTGTTACCCTCCTCGAGCTCATTAAATTAAAAAGAGGTACTCGTCTATCTGGATGGGGGAAAAAATTGAAGGAAGTAAGCCAATCAGTTTTTTGAGAACATTATCAAGTAACTCTTATGGTCACCCTTGAACACGGCACCTTTGTCTTTGTGCACATCTTAATCCGTTGAACCTCTACACTGAACCAATCCTCTGAGTTTTTCTTACTCCTTTGGGTCACCCGACGAAAGTCACAGTATCCATTGCATCATCATGTTTTGGTCCATGTCATGTTTCTATTGTTGTGCCTCAGTGTTCAAGGGAAGTATCTGCCTCGAGAGTCATCCATCACAAATATCTTGTCTCAATACCCATGTCAGTCCATGTTCATTTGATCTACCAATTACTTCTCTGTGTTCATTTCGTTTTGTTGATGGGGGATACATTAAGGCCCTCCTTCGACGATTCTATTCCTGTCGACTTCACCACATTATCCGAGAACTAGACTTAGAAACCAGTTAGTACTTTGGGACCTGCATGCCTCAATGGAAGGCCTCCTCACATTCGACACCAGGTTTACATCATTGACCTCTGATCGGATGATTCCACAGATGTTCGACTTCAGCTCATCCATTCACATTCGTTGGAATGTACTAGAGTACCTTGGGAATCATTAACATCAATGGTGATTTCCCTCGCGCTTGTTAACGGTTTAAATTATTGACTAGTAATCAAGTGGTTTCTACCATGTTCAACATCAGGACATCTATTCACATGGTTAGATTCGTACTACATCGGGATCGGTAAGAAGACCCTGGGTTGAGTCATCACTCTTATATGTACTTTGCCCAGGTTGTGTAGGAGTTTCTTTTGAACAATGACACATATACTGTTACATAGATCCACTTTGTATTGGTCGTGGCTATGTCTTGTCATATCATAGATCCACTATGTATTCTTCGTGGCTACGATTAGTTCAGGTCATGGGAGTATAGATCCACAATGTATTTTCAGTGGCTATACCTTTTTATCAATATAATTATGGATCTGCAGTGTATTTTATGGCGGCCATATCTTGCAAGTCTTGATCACCCAAGCATAGGTATGCCTGCCTTGGGTATGAAACATGTCGTAATATTTGTTGGATGTTTGTCTACAGCTTCTATCAGGTTCTTTGAGTCCACGCTCTTGCTTTGAAGATTTGTAAAGTGTTTTAGCCATCATTCTCTCTTCTGACCTCACACTTTAGGGGGCATTCTGTTACACATGAAATTTGCACACCTAGGTACCTCGCCCTAAGTGTCATAAAGTGTCGTATAAGTGTCGCATACACCTTGACACCATGGAACAACCTATGTCACAATCCCTAGTCAATGTGAAGGAGGGATATATTACATGAAGGCAGAAATACCAAGTACACATGAATTGTTATTAATATTCATGGAAAAGAAATGGATTAAGTGTGAGAATCAAGTGCACATGAATTATTATTAATATTCATGAAAAAGAAAGTAATTAAGTGTGAGGATCCACCTCACATTTGGTTTCCTATTTTTTAGGGAAGGCGGAGGATCTCATGGATGGTTGAAATATTTCCTCCTTAAAATCCTTAAGAGATATTTCCTCCCCAAAATCCTTAAGAGATATTTTCTCCCCAAATATCTTAGAGATCCCTTTCTTAGTGGATCTGATGAGAGATCTTCTCCATGGTGGTTAAGCCTCCAAATCCTATATAATGAGGGGTTTCCATGGAGGAGGTAGAATGGAGATTGAGAATTATACCAAACTTATGATCTCATGAGTGGTATCTCATTTGGAGCATCAACATTCTATGTGTGAATTGTTTAAGCAAGGGTTTGGACAAGGGGAACTTGAGGAAGCTGTTGCACTCACATCTATGGTTGTAAGTTTTCTTCATTGTTGTCCTTATGAATATAATATGGTTGGCCTGTTTCTTTCAATTCTGTGTTTGATCTCACATGAATTTGTCTCTTATAGATAGATCTATTTCGAGCTAATCTTAGTAGAGTAGGAAGTTGTTTGTACTTTTGTTTGTCTATAGGGCTTATCGAGGAGTTCAAGATTGGAGCTAAACTCGGATCGTGCAGGGACAAACACCGGTAAAAGGTACTTCTTTTCTCCTTCCTCCTCACACATTAGTTTATCTATATCTAAAAGGAAGCCAATGTCCATGATAAGCATCTTCTGTCTTAAGAGTTAAGAGTCTAGCTCTCAAGGGGAGATCTACCTATCCACAGGGAGATTTTCCTTCAACACTCTAATGGTGAACGAGCTTTGGTTTATGTGGATTGTAATAATAGGGAGGAGCTTATGAAGATGTGCACATTTGTTGATTGTGTAGCAAGAAACCGTTTAGGTTCATTGAAATTGTATGACGGTAACAATAAAGTCGAGGTTCGCAGGGGTAAGGAGTCTGTCCAACATTATGTAAAAAGTGGGTATCCACCCATTTACGAACTCAAATTAAAGAATGTAATCGTGGATAACTCCTAAATCGAGTTTTAAGACTTATGAAAAGTTCCATTTACTTTATTCTCCCATTGTTATTTTCTTGTTTATCAATACCGAATTTATGTAATATATTTTCAATTGAAGAATTGAATATTGCATGGCATTCACTAAATTTTCCTTATAACATACATAAAATACACTTATTGTGTAGTCACTTTAATAATAAAATAAATTAATAACTTTATTTATATATGAAAATTATAATTTATTTTATTTTATTTTTAAATTTATTTATATATAAAAAAATTATAATTTGTTTTATTTTATTTTTAAATTTATTTATATAATATATATATATATATATATATATATATATATATATATATATATATATATATATATATATATATATATATATATATAATTTTATAAATAAGTTTGTATTCGGAAATGTAGAGGAAAGAGATCTCATCACTATGATTGGATACTTATATCAATTTGTAGTACATTAAACTTTATAATAATGAATTTATTATAATAAATAGTTTTCATATGATTAATGTCTTAGTATAAACAAAATATGTCATATAATAATAAATTAAATATAATTTGAAGAAACATAATTAGTCATGGTTTTACATAAGTTTTGATCTGGATTTTATGAGCAGAATGAAATGAATGCAGATTATTAAAAGATGTTTAACACAGAATAACATAGATACAATAAAACAAGTTTCTATTTAATAAGGAAATAAGTTGAAACTGTAAAATGCAGTGGAAAACAAGCTTGTTGGAATGGTGACAGCTTATCTCTGAGAAGAGATGTGACGGTTGCGCTCATTTGCAAGAAGATGATTATAGTGAGGCTCTAAAGACATTTTTTACAACAATCATGAATGCCAAAATCCTAGACATCCAAAAACCTAACCCTAGGAGATGAAGTGCCAAAAGTCATGTGGGCCCTATTGGGGTAAGTTAGTACATCAACTTCCTGGGGTCGTAACTTTTGCATACGATCTCCATTTTAGACATAGGATAGCTTGTTGGAAAGGTCTATCCGAGGATTACACAAGTTGTTGTCATACTCTAACTCAATATACAGTCTAACTGTGGCGAGCCTTAAAAACATTGTTTAGGGCCTCAAAACGGCCCCGAAAGTCAGGGACCCAAAAACTAGGAAAAAACTGCCAAACTGAAAAACCTGCCAAAACGAACCAGTTGGAATAGGTGGGAGGCCACCAAAATCCATCTGGATCAATCCTCCCCCATTAGTAAGCAATGGTCTCCATTGTGTTGAGTTCCCCCATTAGATGAGGAAATTTATGTTGAATTTGGCCCCGGGTGAGCCACTTGCCTTTGTGTAGTAGTTGCCCTACTTTGACAACTCGATAAAGATGGATCATTTGTTGTCTAGTGACCTTGAACTGTGTGTCCACAATTTGATCACTGGATGCATTTTGCATGCAGTCAGGGTTGAGCTCTGTAGGTGTCAACTGCTCTGCTATCTCTAAGGTGTYCAATAATGGTGCGAGATATGGTTGAAGGAGAGCAACATTGAATACCGGGTGCAGGCCAAGAAAAGGGGGAATGTTAAGCTCAAAATCATTGTCACCCATAGCCTTGGTGATRGTGTATGACCCATAACAGAGTGGGAAAATCTTCTGATGGGGCCCTGTAAGGTGTTCTTTCTATAAGTACAACCACACTTTGTCTCCCACCTGAAACTTATGTGGCACTTGGTGTTGATCATGGCATTGCTTGTACTTGGCATTGGACTTTTGTAAAATATCTTAACCCTGTTAGCGGATGTGTTGGATCTGCTCAATGAACCGGGTGGCTTTGTCAGCTTTAGGTGGATCATGGGACAAGTTGACCGAGGTGGTCACCAAGGGTAGCGCAACATCCATGGGGCCCAATGGTTGGAATCTCAACCCCACCTGAAAGGGGTTGTGGCTAGTTGAGCTATGAAGGACTCGGTTGTAGTTATGTTGGACATAAGGAATACTCTCATCCCATGTGCGAGGGTGCTTGGAATTGTATATGCACATGATATGTACGATCATCCGATTGATGACCTTAGTTTGGCCATATGTCTGGGGGTGGAAAGTAGTGGATTTGGTGAGCTTGGTATCTAGCAGTGACCAGAGGATCGACCATAATGTGTTGAGGAACCAACTGTCCCGATATGAGACAATGGTTTGTAGGATCCCAAAATGTACCCATACTCATTCAAAGAAGAGCTTGGCAGTGGCCTCTACTATGATTCTCTTCTTGCAAGGGGCCATAATTTCCATTTTGGAAAAGCGATCAACAACTACAAAAACATAGTCATTTCTCCTCTTGGTGGATGGAAGGCCCAGCTTGTAGTCCATTGAGATAGATTCCCATGACTTGTCAAGAGTAGGAAGAGGGGTGTACATGCCCTATTTCTTAGTGGTTAGTTTGGAAATAACCCAGGCGATGCAGGACCTGATATAATTTTCGGCATCCTGTCGAAGTTTCGGCCAGTAGAAATGTTTCTGTAGCACTGCCACTGTCTTTTCAATGCCAAAGTGTCTTGCCAACCAACTATAGTGAGCTTCCCAAATAAGCTTCACGCGCTCGCTTGATGGAACACAGAGATGGAATAGATGGCAAAACAACCCATCTTGAAGATGGAAATTACCCCACTCAGTTTGCGCCCAACATTTGGTAGGTGGTGGAGAAGTCAGGGTCTGTCTCATAGAGGTGGGGCAATCCGGATGTCTCATGGCCGCAAGAGTATAGCACCATGGTGAGTGTTGCGACTACAGGTCGGCTGAGGCAATCAACAACTGGGTTGGTACTTTCTGTTTTATACTTGATGTTGAGGTGGAACTGCTGTAAGTATGTAGACCACTTATGATGGCGGTCATTCTGCAATTTTCCTTGGGTCTGCATGAACTGTAGTGGCTTATGATCAGTGTGGATGACTGTCTTCTTCCCAAGAATGTAATGTATCCACTGGTGGTAGGCTTGCATAATGGAGTACATTTTTTTGTCGTAAGGAGGGTACTTACGAACAACATCTGATAGTGTCTCACTATGATATGCCACAGGGTGGCGGTGTTGAGTCAGAATGATGCCCACATAATAGTCTGAAGCATCTGTCTTAATCTCAAAGGGATGATGCAAGTATGATAATGAAATTATTGGGGATGAGCACAAGCATTGGTTTAAATCATCGAAGGCTTGTTATTGGGATAGGCCCCACAGAAATTTTTCCTTACTCTCAAGAATTTTTCCTTATGAGAGAATCCCAACACGAACCTGTGATAGAAATTGGTGAGGCCAAAGAAGCTCTGAAGCTCAGTGAGTGTGGTTGGGGTTGGCCAGTCATGGATGACCTGGATCTTGGCTAGATCCACATGCACACCATGATGATCAACAATGTACCCTAAGTAATGGACCTTGTCCATGCTGAAGGAGCATTTTTCCAAGTTTTCCTATAGCTTGTACTACCACAGGGTGTGCAGAACCCACTGAATATGTTGCAAGTGTTCCGCCCAAGTCTTGATGTAGATGAGGATGTCCTCTAGATACAACATTACAAAAGTATTGGTGAAAGGTCACAGGATATCATCCATCATCCTCATAAAATTTGTTGGAGCATTTGTCAAATCAAAGGGCATGACCAACCATTCAAAAAGACCTTCTTTTAACTTAAAGGCGGTCTTTCATACATCTGTCTTTTTTATTGGGACCTGGTGGTAGCCATACTTCAGATCAATCTTACTGAAGTATTTGTCTCATGTGCGCTGATCAAGGAGGTCGTCGATTCAGGGAATCAGGTACCGGTTCCAGACTTTGATTTTATTCAGGGCTCGGTAATTAATGCAGAGTTGCTAGGTCCCATATTTCTTATGCACCAGCACGATTGGGCTCCCATAACGCGATGACCTGGGATGGATGTGCCCCTTGTGGAGCAGTTCTTAGATCTACCTCTTGATCTCCTCATTTTCTAATAGATGTAAATTCTAACCTTGTACAATATCTACTGCAAACTGATATTCAGAAAAGAACAAAAAAGATATAATGGCAAATACAAACATTACACAGAGATTTTTCACCTGGAAACCCAAACCGGGAAAACCAGCATATATTATATTCATACATTATGTTACATTGTT
>JASDQU010102508.1:238214-263014 GCA_032191745.1 Picea mariana
GATATTCAGAAAAGAACAGAAAAGATACAATGGCAAATACAAACATTACACAGAGATTTTTCACCTGGAAACCCAAACCGGGAAAACCAACATATATTATATTCATACATTGTGTTACATTGTTTACAATACAATATACATATAGGAGCCAGTGGCATCCAAAACCCTAAGCCAATGACCTAGATTAGTCCAAAACCCTAATTCCTTAACCGGAAATAGAAAACCATCGACAAAAACCATGTGCCGAAAAACCACCTAAATATCATGTGGTCCTGAAAATATGTCATCCCGGAAATATGTCATCCCGGTAATATGTTGTCCCGAAAATATGTCGTCCCGAAAATATGTTGTCTCGGAAATATGTCGTCCCAGGAAAAATATGTCGGCCCGGAAAAAAAAATTCAGGGGCACTGCCCCCGAACCCTTGCACGGGGGGCTCTGCCCCCCTGTACCCCCCCCTCTAACCCCCCTGCGTGCCCGACGCAGACGCTCAGACACTTCTACTCGTGCAAAGAATATAACGCATACCCAACAATAGAGAGCAGCGGTAGACTATCCCATTGGGTAGCGGTGCGTTGGGGGTCAGACCGATGAGATGCTTGACCTGGCAGTACAGAGGTACCTCGGTAGGAGAGGAGAATATATATGAGTATTCTTCCACGACCTTATCCACTTGCTTCTATTGTGTGGAGAGATCGGTCGCGAAGGCTCTGGATGTGGCTGTGATCTTTCACTCACTCTAAGAGAGAATCATGAAGAAGACAAATTTCTCAGTTTGAGAGATGACCTTCCTGAATTGCTTGGCCGAGATCAAGGAAACAACACTAGGTGGGACTGCCTCGGGTATCTTTTACAATTTCTAGTTCAAAGTAATAATAACACTACGAGGCCTAGAATCATATACAACATGGCATTTCCATAAATAAGGTTGGTCCAAAATAACATTACAAACTTCGAGAGGAGCAACATCACACAATACCTCATCTTTGAAGGGCCTTTTGTCGTATGCCAGTTGAAATTGTTGGCTGACGCGGAGATCGCTTCCTTGGCGGAGCCATCCAATGGTGTAGGGTTGTGGGTGCGGAGCTGTCAGCAGGGCCAGCGGCTTGACGACCTCTATTGAGATAAGGTTCTTCTGACTACCACTATCGAAGATGAAGTGCAGCGGGGTGCCTTTTCCCACATCTGTGAATGGAAAAGGCACTCACCTTCTTCCATATCGTCTGGTTCACCAGGATGGAGCTTGGTGGTAGCAATGGTGGCACTAGGTTCCACATCAATGATCCATCTTCCCCTTTCTATTTCCGACTCAGAGTCAGAACTCGCATCTGATTCAAAGGCTTTCACTTTGGCCACCAACAACCGCTTTGAGCGGCAATCAGTAGTGTTATGCCAAGGGCTCTTATGAAAGTCAGACCACTTCTCGGTATCTTTCTTTGTCCTTCCGATGTCCTTCTTTGATTGCAGCTTGGACTAGTTTTCCTGATACTTTCCATCTTTTCTTTGTCCTTTGTTCTATGGGTTGGGACCACCCTTTCTTGTCTTTTTCTATGAGGGGTTCCCAGGCCCAAATTTCCACGTCTTTTGTTGGAGCTTCTGCTCGATTTTGATGGCATATCGATAGGTCACACCTAAGGACGAGATGTCCAGAAATTCCATTTCGGTATGGATGTATCTATGCAAAGAATCGTGATACTTGAGCATCAGATTTCTCTATAAATATTTGATACCCAGCTTGGTGCGCAGGGTATGGAAGATATTTGTGAACTCTGGCACCGCTTGGTCTCTTTCTTGCCGTAGTGTGGTCCATTTTGTATACAAGTCGTCATAACTTCCAACGGGGTAGTATTGTTCCTTAATAGCATGCCTGAAGAATTCCTAGGTGACCACAACTATAAATAATGAGGGTTCCTCTATTTCCTTTTTCTCACAGAAATTTTCCCACCAATCTTTGACATGGGAAATGACTTTGAGGAGTGCAAAAGTAATCTTTTCTCTATTCAAAAAGTGATGCACAGAAAATACCCTTCTAGTAGATTCAACCATTTTTCTACAACATCTGCGTCTATTTGACCTTCAAATATAGGAATATCAAATTTGATTTGTACCTTGAAGGGGGCGGTGCCTCTGCTCGAGGAAGATGCATCGCGTGTCGATAGCCGCTGAAGGATTTGCACAAAACTATCCATCATCTTGTTCGTTTGTTGCGTGAGGGCTTCCTCAAGAAACATTTTGAAAGGATCTCCTATCTCGTCATCTTTCTTTTCTTCCACCATGAGAGGTCATTTGGGTGTGCGAGAGATTTTTTCCTCAAGAGAAACAAGCTCGAGACCCAATTCTTTGTACCCGGACCTCGTTGGGGACATGCATTAAGAACGACAAGGAGTAGACCGCTCTAATACCAATGATCTAGATTTTATGAGCAGAACAAAATGATTGCAAATTATTAAAATAAGTTTAACACTAAATAACAAAGGTACAATAAAATTGGTTTCTATTTAATAAGGAAATAAGCTGAAACTGTAAAACGCAGTGGAAAACAAACTTGCTGGAATGGTGGAGGCTTATCTCTGAGAAGAGATGTGACAGTTGCGCTCATTCGCAAGAATATGGTTACAATGAGGCTCTAAAGGCCTTTTTTACAATAAGCATGAATGTCAAAACCCTAGACATCCAAAAACCTAACCCTAGGAGATGAAGCGCCAAAAGTCATGTGGGCCCCGTTGGGGTAAGCTAGTACATCAACTTCACGGGGTCGTAACTTTTGCATATGATCTCCGTTTTAGGCGCATGATAGCCTGTTGGAAAGGTATATCCGAGGAATACACATGTTGCCATCAAACTCTAACTTAGTGTATAGTCTAATTGTAGCGAGCCCTAAAAACATTGTTTAGCGCCTCAAAATGACCCCGGAAGTCAGGGACCCAAAAACTAGGAAAAAACTGCCAAACTGGAAAAACTACCAAAATGAACCAGTCGAAATAGGTGGGAGGCCACCGAAATCCATCTAGATCAAGTTCATATTTTCATGAGAACAATTCTATGTAGGAGTTTTTCCTTTCAACACAATAATTGAAATTTAATTTGAAAAAACATCATTAGTCACATCTTTACACAAGTTAATATTTTCATGAGCATAATTCTATGTTGGAGTTTTGTCTTTCAACACATTTTTTTTTTCAATGTTACATAAACAAAATATGTCATATGATAATAAATGAAATTAATTAGTTTAATGGACGAAAATAGAATAATTGTAATTTGTTCCTTTAATTATTTTTCTTATGATTAATGTCATAGTTTAAACAAAATATGACATATAATAATAAATGACATTTAATTTGAAGAAACTTGATTAGTCATGGCTTTATATAGGTCAATATTTTCATGAATTGAATTCTATGTTGGAATTTTGTTATTCAACACGTATTTTTTTCAGGTGACATAAAAAATAAGGAATATAATAATAAATGAAATTCAATTTGAAGAAACGTCATTAGTCATGGCTTTACACAAGTCCATATTTTCATGAGTATAATTTTCAAATGGGGTTTTTCTATTCAAGAAGTACCTTTTTTTCGAGGTGACATATTCTAGAGGAAACCTCCGAGGCACTTCCCATCTTTCCAAGGATGGTACCCAGGGTAAATCCTAGATTCTTGAGGGCACAAGGCTAGGTCAACAACTCTTGAATAGATCATATATAACTCATCGACAATCATCTCATTAAGAGAAAACATGCAACAAAGTCGGATTTGAACCTGGGTGTGAAGAGTACAACTTTTCCTCACAACCAATTCACTGTTATTCAACACATATTACACAAAAATGATAAATCAATCACAGTGTAGAGTTACCACATATTATACAAACATAGTAAATACATACAACTTAGGGAGTTTGTCACATGTGCAACCCCCTTGATCACCACATTGAGGAGATAGAGTATTTTTTTTGTGATTTTATTTGACTCAACCTATTTTGGATACCTTGAATAATTCCAATCAAATTCCAAACTCATTATGTCAGTCAAAGACCACAAACAACCCCCTTTTTTCTCGTGTTTGGTCATTCTTCCACACACACACATTAGGCCATTAGATCTATTGAAATATTGGCCCATTGAGCCCATCTAAATCATAATCCATCGAGCCCATTTGAAGGATCAACCATCAATCTCTTTCAAATCTCCTACCTGATATTGAAAGGAAAACATATCAAGCTTTCTTCGAAATTGGCAATTAACCACATTTCAAAGTCGTGCCCAATTTGAAGGGAAAGGCCATCGATCCTTCTTCAAAATTGGCCATTTCCTACATTTAGAAGTTGTGCCTAATTTGAAGGAGAAAGTCCATTGGGCTTTCTTCAAAATTGGCCATCGGCCACATCTCAAAGGTGTGCTTGATTCAAAGGGAAAGGCCATCAGGTGTTCATCAAAATTGACCATCGACCATATTTTGATGTTGTGCTCGATTCAAACAAAGAAGGCCATTGATCCTTCTCCAAAAATGGTCCATTGGGCCTATTTTGAATATAAACCTGATATTTGAAATATATGTAGCCAAACTTCTTTTGAAGAAGTGGCCCAACCTTGAAAGATGAAGGCCATCGGCATCTTTGAAAACTTTGCCAAAACTTTATTGATCCGTTTTGAAACATAATCCCCGAACTTCAAAGAAAATCCTTCAACATAATTCAAAGATCCGCCCTAAATTCGAAGGAAAGGCATTCAACGTTCTTCGAAGTACTAACCAAAAAGTAAGGAAACAAGGTCATAAACCCCCTTTGAAAGATACACTTTGAAAAAGAGACAAATAGATATATGTATATCGGGTCTTTTTGAAGTTTTTCCCAACTACAAAAACAACATGGAAAGGAAGGTGTCAAGCCTTCCTCCAGGACTTGAATTCTAATGAAAAAGGCCTTTGAGCGCTATTTCAAAGTTACACTTGACTTCAAAATCAACAAAAGGTACAAACTCAAATAAATAGGCTTGTGGGCTTCAAATAGAATTTCAACTTAGAAGGTTTGAAGGCCTATTCAAACGATCATGCTCTATGTTATAATTTTCCCTACAACCATGCCAACATATACGAGTGTTTTGAACTACTCAAGTCCTTGAGAGATCGAATTTGAAGTACTCAACATAAGTTGGAAGCCAATACTCTAGGGATATTGAAAATCACTTAAGCGAGCAACCAAGAAATGCAAAAAATAGAGCATGCAAAACTTCTTATAACCATGAATTCCATTTCTAGATTCATACATAATAATAAAAAAAGATTAACTTTAGAATCATAAACATGAATTTAAGAAGAGATGGAACACTTATGTTTTAAACATAATGGTCCAAGAAATTGGTTTCTTGTTATCATTTTCCACCCAACAGTAGGCATCCACTACACATGCCACCCCCAAGCCAAGCTATGAGGCCACCAAGGAGAAAGAAATTGGTCAAGGACTCTTAGGTCACTCACCCAACCCAATTTTTCTCAAGTTTATCCTAATTGTTTACCATAGAACACTCCAGGAAACCATCTAGCCAACACAACCTTGGCACTCTCTTCCATTTCCCCACACAAAACAAGGAAGGCATTTACCTTCTCTTCTCAACAGTCCCTCATGAATCTTCATCCCTCCAGTACTCTTCAATGTGCGCAAAAAGAGTCCAATTTGATGTCTACCTCCATGAATAACCCAATTACAGAGTAATACCTCATCTCTTAAGCACTCAATGAATAATAATATAAGGGGAAAGGGATGGTTTCCTAAATAACCTATCCTCTACGCTCCTCTGCAGCCTTCCATATCTCTTCTCAAGTCCACCATCTTCATTTCCACAGTTCTATTTGGTCTTCTATAGGTTTGAATTTCAGTCCCTCACTTGAGAATATAGCTCCAAAACTTTAGATGTGCATCAACATGAGAAAATGATTTGAATGATGAGAGTGATGGTCATAATGGGTTTTAATGAGAATTCCCAAGATCGTAAGAATGAGTGATTTAGCATGAGAATGGAAATAGTGTTTGAGATAAGTTGAATTAGCATGGAAGAGAGTGCAAGGGAACATAGGAGGTTCAAATACTTATGAGGATGAAGTCTCTGATAGTCCTCACGGTGTTTATACTTAACACCCATGCCATATAACTATGGAAGGTGGATTTCCCCACCAACCACCACCTACATCTAATAACCGATGGTTGGGGTTTTTAATAAATCACATGCTAATAAGGAAAAAAATTAAGAGTTTGGAAACTTAAGCAACTTTGGTATTCATTTATCACCCCCACTAGATCTCCCTTTCCTCCTTCTCTCTAGTGGACTTCGATAACCAACCTTAGACCTTTATGTTAAATTTTGAAATAATATTTACATATCTTGAGTATATCATGGAAGGTCTACTACATGATATATCAAAATCATACTTATCACAATTACATTATGAGACATTCATTAGTCAAGCCTTGGCCTTGAGCTTCTTACTTGGAATTCATACAAGATATTTACACCATATACATGAGGCATTATTTACATCATATACATAAGGCATTATTTTATCATTAGGCGATATTTACATCATTAGTAAACTCCTGCAATCCCATTTCAGGTTGAAACCATTCTGAATCACAAAACATGCCTATAACAAGGCAGACCATAAAAGTAATCTAATTGCCAACTCCAAGTCTTATCTAGTTAGTGCCACCACGGATTGGATCAAATATTCCATAGGCGAGGGCTGTAGGTTAATTAAAATGCTTTTATTGTCATTGTTTTTTTTTTAATTTAATTTTTTAAGTAGAAATTTAAGATGCAACTTTATTTTTCATTAAAAAAATATGATAAGAGACTTTTGGGTTCCAGCTTGTTAAAAACAAATTTCCATATGTTTTTTAATGGATTCAAAACATGCAATTTCATTCAAAGATGTGATACAAAGTTTTTGGATTCTCTACTTAATTCAAAATCTCAGAAGTGCAACTTAAAAAACAAATTGTTCATATTGCATTTTTTTCTTAGTCTACCATTAAACAAGGACGAAGCATTTTCGCTAGCTAGCATATAGACAACGACGTTGCCACAGAGCCCACCAGGGTTCAAAATTGAACCTGTCACAGCACGTCAATGACCCTCCAGCACGTCTGATGCAGGAGTATCGCCAAAAAGCGCAAGTGGAGGACAACTGGATATACACCATCGCGCATTTTGAAGACATTTAAATTTCAAAAGAAAAACATTAATGTAATAGCTGGAAGGATGTAATTAATCTTAAATGTTTTTGGGATTGTAATGCAGATATTGAGTGCAGGGATGATTTTAAGGATGGAAATTTATTTTAAAATGTAGAAACCTTGGTGAATATTACTAATCCTTCATATGCCAACTATAAATGATTGGCGATATTTTTGTAAAAATATTCAAATTTCTAAGGATTTTATACAGTTTTTATAAAATTTTAGCGATTTTTAAGGTAAAATAATTTTATCCTATGGAATTTGGGCAAATCATTTTTAAAATAGCGAATCTCGTTTTTGGAAAAACCATGGAAAATTAGCCCATGACCGAAATTTAGCCCCTAAAATCATCCCTGATTGAGTGTTGCTCTCATCTACCGGTTGTAGGCATTTAATGTAATGAATGTAAAGTAGATGTAGTCTTTAATTCAATAAGATAGCTTAGAGTTGTAGGAGGGAACACTCGAGAAATMTCCCTCATATGTATGGTATTGTATCATTATTCTCATTGTAATTAAGTAGTAGAGAAAGAGAGCATAGGAGAGTAGAGAAGAACATAGATTGTAGAAGTTGTATGAGCAGATAGTTGTTGCTATTGGAAACCATGTACATAAGCACTTGAATTAATATAAGATGGMTTTAATCCAATTTCATGGCATTKTTATGGTTACCATTTGCATCTATTGAATGGTATGTTTACAGTTTGCTTATATACTCTGTTATGCAATTTTTCAATGTTTTATGTGTATGATTTCATGTTGAATGTATGAAGTCTGTAAGAGGGAGAGTATAAGTTCCAATTTCTTCTCATCCTAAGAATTCCTACAAGGAGTGCAGTGAAGGTCCGCAAGGAGTGCATTGACAAGATTCTGAGTTTTACCACAGAAAAGCTCAAGAGAGATAGAGTTTTTCTTATACCAATAGAAGTGTGAGTATAGCACAGAGTCATGCAAGGTGTGTGCAAGGCAAGTCAAAGTCTTAGACTTTTTAAGCCCAAAGGAGAGGTTGAATAACTTCTATTGCAAGGAGTGCGCAGAGTTGGAAGATATCAGATAATCAGATATTATCATGAAGGCTGCAAGGAGTGTGAGCGGGATTCCTTAGAACCCTTGAGTTTGCAGCGAGAATCAAGCTCAGGAAGGATATAGACTTGGAAGGTTTAGAGGAAGAATGAAGGTCGAAGTCACCTCGCAAAAATCAAGCTCAGGAGAGATAGTGGTCGTCAGATCCGGAGGAGTGAGAGCCGTTGATTTGGCACTCCAAAATATCGACATTTCGGGAGTTGGGTGAGTGGAGGAATCTACACCTAGAAGTTTCGAGTCATGAAATCCCGATATGCAAAGAAAGGATCTGGATCATCATATCATGGGGGAATCAGGACCGTTGATCTGAGGTGACGAAATCACGAGTTTGGTTATAGGGAAAAAGGAGCAAAGCTACATCGCAAATTCCCGATACGTGAAATCCTGACGTGCTCGGAGGTGGGCCCCAGGGTTTGGTTGGAGGTCATATGGTTGAAGAATTAAAGGGAGGAGCTAGGGACCGTTAGCCTATTTCGAGGTTTCGGGAATCGGAGGAGTCGGGGTGTCTTGCCACGGAAGTCCCAACATTGTGAAACGCAACACACCCTTGGGGTTAAGTCTATGGTCACGTGGAGTCAAGGCTTGCGTCTAGTGCATGTTCGCGTGGGTGGAGCATAGAAAAGGACCTGTGGCTATATGTGTGAAAGGTTCCAGCATGGACTAAGGAGCCATTTTGGCTCAGGAGACTTGGAAGATCCAAAGACCAGGAGGTCAGCAGATCCTACTCAGGTGGGGGTCTGCATCAGGTGATATCAGAGCTAACAATTTTTTTTTTTTGTAAGAAAGGGAAGACAACGAACAATTGTGATTGAATTCTACGTGGACAGATTGAAACAATGTCGTTGAGGAGACGTCAAGAGAGAGCTATGCCTAATCCATCCGTGGAGAGGGAGATGAGAGAACTTTGTGCTTGATTGGATGCTATGGAGACAGCACAGAGACAAACACCTGATACTAGAGATATCAGTGAGGCTGAAAGCGAGAACAAAGTTGGAGCTGAAGAAGAAGTTCTAGCCGAAGATCCTGCAGAAGAACGTCTATTCAAAGTTGTTGAAAGAATAGGTTCCAGAGGAAAAATGGACATTTTGATTTATGAAGTCAACTTAGACATTGAGGAGCTACTAGATTGGTTTAGAGCTCTGGATAAGTACTTTGATTATGAAGATATCGAAGAAGACAAGAAAGAGAAACACGATGTCACTAGACTGAAAGGACATGCAGCACTATGGTGGGATGAATTGTAGGCTGACAGATGTTGCAAGGGAAAACAAAGATTCGAAAGCTGGGATAGAATGGTCTCCAAGTTGAAATCCAAATTCATGCCCAGAGATTACCAAATCAATCTGTTCCATAGAATGAAGAATTTGAGACAGAAAGGGATGACAGTGAAGGAATACACTGAGGAATTTTACAGGTTAAACATCAGAGCTGGTCATCGCGAGAGTGATGATGAAAAAGTCGCGAAATACATGAATGGCCTAAGATATGAGATTCAGGATGAGATGAGCATGGTGTTAATCAGGAATGTAGAAGATGCTTATCAGATTGCTTCAAAGGAAGAAGTGAAATTGTCCTGAAAGCAAGGTCAAAGGGGCATAGGTAGAAGTTAGAGTAGAGGCAAAGAAGTTGCCCAGGACAGAGTAAAGAAGCCCAAGGATGAAGAGAAGAAACCACATAACCACCCAGAAAGGGGAGGAAGCTCACAAGGAGGGAAGTATGCTGATAAGAACACTTTTCCTTGAGCAAGAGGAAGAGGGAGAGTCAAAGGAGGTGAAATAAAGTGTTTTGTATGTGGAAATATCGAACACAAATATTGGGAATGTCCTGATAGAAAAAGAGATGGAGGAGGAGAAGCTCACATTTGAGAAGCGCAAAGGAGAAATGTTGAGGTAGAAGATGCAGAAAGAGGAATATCCTTATTGATGAGGAAAATTCTCTTGAAGCCAGAGAAAGAGATGGAAAATCCAGTCCAGAGGAACAGTTTATTTAGGACTACTTGCAAGACCAAGGATAGGGTATGCAAGGTGATAGTTGATAGTGGAAGCACAGATAATATAGTATCCATAGAGATGGTGGAAAAGATGGAATTGGAGACAGTTGTACATCCAAGCCCATATAAAGTCTCGTGGTTGCAAAAGGGACATCATGTAACTGTCACTAAACAATGTTTAGTTGAATTTAAAATAGGAGGATACAAAGATGAGATTTTATGTGATTTTATTCCCGTGGAAATATGACAGAAACATTATTCATGACGGAAGAAAGAACACCTACACCTTGGAGAAGAATGGTAGGACACATATGTTGCTATCAATTGAAGACAAGAAGGTGAAATAAGAAACAAGCAATACTATAATTATCATGAGTGGGAAGGAACTTCTGGATGAAATCCGGAAAGATCAAGACATGTAGTTTGTTGTGGTGAGGAAACCTAGAGTCATCTTGACCAGTACCTCAATAGATGATCTACCTGAGGAAATTCAGGAATTGCTGGAGAATTTCGTTGATATTGTGGTGGACGATTTACCTTGTTCGTTGCCACACATCAGAAGTATAAGTCATCATATTGACCTTATACCAGGAGCGAGTTTGCCAAACAAAGCAACGTATAGATTAATGCTGCAAGAGAATGAGGAAGTCAAGAAGAAAGTCTAGGATTTGATGGACAAAGGGTTGGTTAGGGAAAGCTTGAGTCCATGCATTGTACCAACAGTGTTAAGTCCAAAGAAGGATGGTGGATGGAGAATGTGTACAGACTCGAGGGCTATAAACAAAATCACCATCAAAAATTGATTTGAAAAGCGAATATCATCAGAATAGGATGAGGGAAGGTGATGAATGGAAGACAACATTCAAGACGAATGAAGGATTGTATGAATGGCTTGTCATGTCGTTTGGCTTGACGAATGCGCCAAGTACTTTTATGAGATTGATGAATGAAGTCTTGAAAGATTTCATTGGGAAGTTTGTAATTGTATATCTTAATGATATACTGATCTTTAGTAAGACTGAGGAAAAACACTTGAGACATTTAGCTCTAGTGATGAGGAGGTTACAGCAAGAGAAGTTCTTGATAAATCTAAAGAAGTCGTCTTTCATGAAGACATAACTCATTTATTTGGGTTTTTTGATCTCTTCAAATGAGTTGAAGATGGATCTTAAAAAGGTAAAAGTGATCAAAGAATGGCCATCGCCAAGGAATATCTTTGAAGTCAGAAGCTTCCATGGACTAGCCAGTTTTTATAGGAAGTTCATCAGAATTTTTAGTGGAATTTATGCACCAATGATGGACACGATCAAGAAAAGACATAAATATTTTCATTGGACAGAGGAAGTAGAAAGAAGTTTCAAGTTGTTGAAAGAGAAGATAACTGGACAACCAGTTCTGGTTCTCCCAAATTTTAGTAAAACATTTCAAGTGAGATGTGATGCAAGTAGGTTTGTGATTGGAGCGGTCTTAAGTCAAGACAATAGATCAGTTGCATACTTCGGTGAGAAGTTGAATGAGGCCAAGGTGAAATATTTCATGTATGATAAAGAGTTTTATGCAGTCATACAAGCGTTGAAGAAATGGAGGCACTACCTAGTTCCGAAAGAGTTCGTTTTGTATAGCGATAATCGTGCCTTACAATTTATAACTAGACAGGAGAAATTGAACCAGAAACATGAAAAATGGGTTGAATTTATGCAGAACTTTACTTTTGTTATAAATCACATTTCGTGAAATGCTAACAAGGTTGTTGATGCATTGAGCAGGAAATGTTTGATTCTACAGGAGTTTCGAGTGAAGATCTTAGGTTTTGATAGCCTTAAGGAAATGTACAGGGATGACTCAGATTTCAAGAGCGCTTACGAAGCATGTGAGAATCCTGTTATGAGATATAGGAGCCAATGGATTGAATACTTGATTCAAGATGGACTGTTATTTAAAGGAAATCAATTGTGTATCCCAGAGAGTTCTATGAGAGAAAACCTTTTGAAGGAAAAAACATAGTGGGGGATTGGCTGGACACTTCGGCCATGATAAAACATTTTCACAACTAAACAGTTTGTATTATTGGCCAGGGATGAGGATGGATGTCAATAAATTTGTCAACAAATGTAGAATATGCCATCACGCAAAGGGGAAAAGACAGAATACAGGATTGTATCAACCATTGCCAATACTAGAGAGGTTGTGGGATGCGACAAGCATGAATTTTGTGTTGGGACTGTCGAGGACATAGAGGGGTTCTGATTCCATATTCATGGTAGTCGACAGATTCTCAAAAATGGCACATTTCATTCCATGTCAGAAAACTAGTGATGCAACACACATTGCAAATCTGTTTTTCAAATAAGTTGTTCGACTTCATGGTTTACCCAAGAGTATTGTTTCGGACAAAGATACCAAATTTGTTGGTCATTTCTGGAGGACACTATGGAAGATGTTGGGAATGAATTTATCTTTTAGCTCAACATATCACCCTCAGACGGATGGACAGACTGAGGTAGTAAATCAAAGTTTGGGGGACTTATTGAGGAGTTTGGTTACTGAACATCATAGTCAATGGGATCAAATTTTGTCGCAAGCAAAATTTGCATATAATGACTCACTTAATAGGAGCATGGGATAGATCCCATTCCATATAATGTATGGAATGCAGCCAAGGGGAGTATCTGAGTTGAGAGACTTGGAGCAGAATGAGTTCAAGAGTGTTGGAGCGGAAGATTTTGCAGCAGAGATGCAGGAGCTCCACAATAAAATTAAAGAGCAGTTCCAGAGTTCCAACCAGGAATACAAGCACAAAGCAGATCAACATAGCAGAGAGATTCAATTCTAAGTGGTAGATTTGGTCTTAGCACACCTAAGAAAAGAAAGGTTCCCAAGGGGAACATATAACAAGTTGAAGATGAAAAAGATAGGGCCATGTAATATTCTACAGAAATTTGAAGCAAATGCTTATGAGATAGAATTGCCAGATGATGTGGGCATATCACCCATATCCAATGTAGTAGATCTATACCCTTATAGAGCAGATGAAGCAAGAGGAGAAGATAATCAAAAGGAAGTTCAGTGGGTCAAACAGATGCTTGTAACTGAAAAGCCGCAAATGGAAAAGACCATTGACCAGAGAGTTGGCAATAAGACCCAGAGGAAGACACATCTTGAATACTTGGTAAAATGGAAGGGACACCCAGTTGAAGATGCCAGTTGGGAAAGTGAAGCAGATATCAAAAAATATGGACAGATGGTGCAGGAGCTCATGGATAGGAGTCCATGAATTTTTCAGCCGGAGGAGTATGATGCAGGAGCATCACTAGCAAGCGCAAGTGGAGGACAATTGGATATACACCAGTGTGTATTTTGAAGACATTTAAATTTCAAAAGAAAAACATTAATGTAATAGTTGGAAGAATGTAATTACTCTTAAATGTTTTGGGGATTGTAATGCAGATCTTGAGCGTTGCTCTCATCTGCCGGTTGTAGGCATTTAATGTAATGAATGTAAAGTAGATGTAGTCTTTAATTTTATAAGATAGCTTAGAGTTGTAGGAGAGAAAACTCGAGAAAGATCCCTCGTATGTATGGTATTGTATCATTATTCTCATTGTAATTAAGCAGTAGAGCAAGAGAGCATATGAGAGTAGAGAAGAACAAAGATTGTAGAAGTTGTATGAGAAGATAGTTGTTGCTATTGGAAATCATGTACAGAAGAACTTGAATTAATATAATATGGCTTTAATCCAATTTCATGGTGTTTTTATGGTTACTGTTTGCATCTATTGAATGGTATTTTTACAGTTTTCTTATATACTCTGTTATGCAATTGTTTCAATGCTTTATGTGTAGGATTTCATGTTGAATGTATGAAGCCTGTAAGAGGGAGGGTATAAGTTCCAATTGCTTCTCGTCCTGAGAATTCCTGCAAGGAGTGCAATGAAGGTACGCAAGGAGTGTGTTGACAAGATTCTGAGTTTTACCTCAGAAAAGTTCAAGAGAGATAGAATGGTTCTTATACCAATAGAAGTGAGAGTACAACATAGAGTTGTGCAAGGTGTGCGCAGGCCAAGTCGAAGTCTTAGACTTTTCCAACCCAAAGGAGAAGTTGAAGAAATTATGTCACAAGGAGTGTGCAGAATTGGAATATATCAGATAATCAGAGATTATTGTGAAGGCCGCAAGGAGTATGAGCAGGATTTCTTATAACCCTTGATTTTGCAGTGAGAATCAAGCTCAGGAAGGATAGAGACTTGGAAGGTTCAGAGGAAGAACGAGGGTCAAAGTCACCTTGCAGAAATCAAGCTCAGGAGAGATAGTGGTCGTTAGATCTAGAGGAGTGAGAGCCATTGATTTGGTGCTCTAAAATATTGGCATTTCCGGAGTCGGGAGAGCAGAGGAATCTACACCTAGAAGTTGTGAGTTGTGAAATCCTAATTCGCGAAAAAATGATTTGGATCATTGGATTGTGGGGGAATCATGACCATTGATCTGAGGTGAGGAAATCATGAGTTTGGTTATTGGGAAAAGGGAGAAAAGTTACATCGCGAATTCTCAATACGTGAAATCCCAACGCCCTCGGAGGTGGGTCCCAGGGTTTGGCTAGAGGTCATATGGTTGAAGAATTAAAGGGATAAGCTAGGGACCATTAGCCTATTTAGGGGTTTCGGGAATCAGAGGTGTCCGGGTGCCTTGCCACGAAAGTCTCGACATCGCAAAACGCGACACGCCCTTAGGGTTAAGTTTGTGGTCACGCTAATGGTCACGTGGAGTCGAGGCTCACGTCTAGTGCATGTTTGTGTGGTCGAAGCATAGAAAAGGACCTATGGTTATATGTGTGAAAGGTTCCATCATGGACTGAGGAGCCATTTCGGCTCAGGGAAATTGGAAATCCAAAGATCGGGAGGTCAGCAGACACTGCTGAGGTGGGGTTTTGCGTTAAGTGGTATCAGATCCATGGAAGTCTCGACATCGTGAAATGTGACGCACCCTTGGGTATAATTTTGTGGTCACATCGATGGTCACGTGGAGTCGAGGCTCGCGTCTAGTGCATGTTCGCGTGGGTGGAGCATAGAAAAGGACCTGTGGTTATATGTGTGAAAGGTTCCAACGTGGACTAAGGAGTCATTTTGTCTCAAGGGAATTGGAAGATCCAAAGACTAGGAGGTCAACAAACCCTGCTAAGGTGGGGGTTTGCGTCAATGTCCTAGAAGTTTGCTTAAAAATTTAAGCGTAAAAAAAAATGCGTATTTGTGTTTTTACCAATTTTTTGAGAAATGTTAAGTAAAATTTAAAATTTCACATGAAGGGTTAACATTTAAAATGTCGATCATAGTAGTTTGGTTGTACCTTGTTATGATGAAATTTATGGCTTGTATGATGCAGAGCTATCATGCACCTACTCAATTGTCCCAAAATTAAAGAATGTGATTACAGATATCGAGTGTTTCACACTATACTCTCGCAAATGTCCTTACTAGTGTTGGTTCTCTGCTACCACCAAATTCCAATCTCCATGCCCTCTACGTATTTTAAAAGGGGCGAAGCAACATTTTTGTTCAGAAGTTGTGCAGACAAGAGAATGGAGAGGTCGAGCACCCTGATGCTAACTTTGTGATATTTTATTCCAATCTTATTTGCGACCATAGTATAATTTCCACTGCAAATTTTGGATGGATATTATGTGGTATTTGTAGCAGAAAATGTGGAGAACGCAAAAAGTAGCACTATCTTTGTGTTTGAAGACTCATACGTAGATACCAGAAATCTCGACCAAACGAATGTCGCTTGGAAACTTCCATATGGTATAAACTTTCCGGAAAACCCTCCGACCAACTTTCAAATGGAAAAGTCCTTACGGATTTCATAGGTATAATTATAAATTTTCTGCCAAGAATTGTTCATTTATCTTCGCTTCATATGTGGATTTTAATTTTTCATTGGAACATTGCAGCTTTAGTTTTCAACATCCCTATACCAGTGCCACACAATCAGCGGGATAACACTTCAACATGAACTTTGCAACTGGTGGGACAAGTATCTTTTCTACATGGCTTGGACTGCCCAGTGCCAATATCCAAATCGACCAGCTACAGGAATTGATTAGTAATGGAGTATGCTCCACAAAAAATTTAGCGTCTTTGCTTTTTCTCTTCTCGGTTTCAGGCAACGATTATGGTTCCTACATTCTGCAAAAAAGAGGCCCTGTCGAGGTTATTGAATAAGGAAAGACCTATTCTTGTAACAATTCGGTGCTTAATGCTTGCATTCTACATTTACATTGGCGGTTTACAATTGCAGGGTTTTCCTTCATTTGTAGAATCGATGATCAAGCAGCTCACTGCAAGCCTGCATATTTAGTGTGCTTGTAGTAATATGGGTTTTTGAAGCTTTGCAGTAACAAATATGGGACCGTCGAGGTGATTTCCTATTATTACAACAAGTAACTCTTATACAAGTTGTAATGCTACAATAAGTTCAACGGTAGTAGATCACAACAGTCTTTTGGGAGAAGCGGTGGCAGTGGAGGGAATAAGAAAGACTCGGGGTGGAGGGAATAAGAAAGAGTCAGATAAATGCAACCTTTATGATTTTTTATCAATATACAGTTTCCATGGCTATTTTTCAACACCCAACTCAATATAGTTTTATATTATGTCCCTTTGTGTCTTACGGATCTGCATTATTTATGTGTCATGCCCAATAAATATTGAACGTGCTCATTTATTTTGCGCAGGGAAATTCAAGGACCTGTTGAAACCCTATTGCATTGGTTCATGTAGCTTTACAGAAAATATAGGGAATTCAAAGAGCAAGTGAGCTTAGTGGGTATTGGATTCAGTTAGTTGGGTATAACAAAAGTAGACATGGTGCTCTTTTTTTTTCCAATTCTATTTACTCCCCACTATGTTTCTTTGTTTCTTTGGGATTGTTTCAATTGGGGCGGTGGAAACCACTCTGAATCCATTTTATATTGCCATGGAAGTGACTAAACAAGTCCATGATTGTAAACCCTAGCCCATCATTGTTGTCCAAGAGATTTGGGATGAAGTTAAAGATCTAGGTTTGCCTGCAATAGTGATAAAAAGACCAACATTCAAAGGAAAAGATTGTGACATCAACAAATCAGGTGCATATGTTATATTTTTTTATTTCTATTAGTTTAAAAGCAAGTTGTCAAGTAATCCATAAATCTTCTTTTCCATAACTCTTATTTCAAGATCAAATTGATTGAAAGGAGTCTGCTCATTATTCCTTAAATGCAATTGGGTTCAAGGATTCACAATTAAACTTGTGTAGAAAACCTTGGTTGTTCCTCTTTGATGAATACAGTTTTAGTTTTGGTTTTGAAGTTTTTTTTAAGACTCCAAAGGTATCATATTTCCCTTAATGTACGAGAATAAGTCCATCGGGATACCTTGTCATAAGAGGTGATCAAGAGATAATGAATGTTGGGGGTAAGCCCTTACAAAATGATGTGTCTAGCAATGAGAGAGTCAAATTTAATCAACCATAATTACCCCACTCTTTCATCTTTGGTAATTAAAATTTTAATTTGATTTCAAGCCGATGAATTTGGGGATTGTGTCTTTCTTCAATGGTAATTGTGTCTTTGTTAGACACCCACTTTCTTATAGTGATCCTCACTTTCTCATAGTGATCCTAGGAACTCTTGAATGCCAAGAAAATTGAACAAAATTTCCTATTAAAAAACAATGAGCCATAGTTCCTTCTAGATCCTTAGGTAACTATGCTAAAAGAGCGGGAATTCCCAACAAAGAGCTTCCTATATTGCTTAGATTTCCAATAGCACTAGGCAATGTTTTTTTTTTAAGTTTGTATCTATCTATCAAGTGTATTTCTACAAGCATAGTTGATGTGTGATTTGGACTCATGAGATCTAAGGATTCAGGACTCAGGAGTGCAAGTATCTTCGAGATATTGAGCTTGCCACATTATACATTTGATAACTCTAGGCTCCGGTGACTCGTGAGCATAAGAGATAATTTAAAACCTCAAAGTTCCCGATCATCCAACCCATTCCAGTAGGACAATCTTTTCGAGAGATTTCTTAGGAACTTTGGAAATTTCAAAAGAGGAGCTTTCGTGAGGTGATCATGTTTCCAAAGTTCCAAAAAAAATCTTTCACTTTTTGACAAGAAATTACACATTTACCTAAAACTCATAGGGACACAATGTTTTTTATTTTCTTCTATTCATTCACTTGTAAACCTCACCAAGCAAGTGGGGAAAAGTAAGGGTACTTATTGTGCTTTTAGAATACATCTTCCCCTATCATGGTTTGTGCCTTTTATAACCTTTGTGTATCTTCTTATGGATTTTATAATTCTTAAATTGATATGAAACTACTCTTTGTTTGTTGACAACCTTAACAAGAGTCCAATGTTCTTCAACAAGTGTGATATCCTTTATATTAACAATATGTTATTAGGAATCTGCCTGCCTGATATGTTAGTTTTTAGTTTAAATGATGAGATTTTTTTTCTTAAATTTTAAATTTTCTCTTTTAATTTGTAAATTTAATATTTGCATAAGAATTTTCCCAATGAAATTTCTTAAATTTTGTTGCCATGAATCTTTTTATTTTTTAATCAAAGAAAATTGATGACTATATTTTTCTCATGTTATATTTAATCCAATCTTTATTTTTTTAATAATAAATTTTTACTTTTTGCATGGAGATTTGTGCATTTAAAATGAACTAATTTTGAGATTGTAAAGATGACGTTAAATTTAGAAATTCACTTTTTTAGAATGTGTAAAGGCACTTAATGGTTAAGAATATGTGTTTCCTCTTAAGAGGTCACAGGTTCAAATAGGGTATGTATACCTTCGTAAACTTTACCAATCAAATCGTTGGGCAGAGGGGGGTCCCTTTAAAAATAGATTATTATTATTATTATTATAATTTAACTCCCATTTTTAAAAATTGTAATATTATCTACTAGAAATAAATTTGATTAGAAATGTAAATTTTTTTTAACACAATTTTTTTTTATGAAATGTACATCTAATTTATTGTTTTCCATTGAAAAGTAATTTTATATAAAAACTTTTCATCATTAAAAAACTGTCTGATTAAATACCCTTCTCACTTAAATTCAAACCTACCCTTCAAATTTGAATATCACCCAAAAAAAAATCGGCAGAAATAGAGTCAAAACTCTAACTGGAAACCTTTTACTGTTGCATTTACTAAAAGGGGAGTGGTAACCTTGTTCAAGAACAAATCTGCTATTATTATGAAGCAAATCTGCTATTGTTATCAAGTGTTTTTCCTGGGAAAGACATCCATTCATTTCAAGCCTATTGTGAGTCGATAGTTACGGGATAGCTCAAAAATAACAGACAACCCGTAGCTCCGGGTTATTCAGTTGCATGGGACATTCAAAATTCAAATTCGAAATGCCAGGAGTGCGTCTTGGGAAGTGATCCACTTGGAAGATCTTTGCTTTAGTTTTGTGGTCTGGGCTGCAAGATGGTGGTCGCAGCATGCTCCAACGTTGATGGCCATTCGGTGGTGGTGGGATGTTCCATAGATGCATCATCATAGACTCATGATGTATGTTTATCCGGTTTGGTTTTTGTAGAGTCTTAATTACTCTTAGGGGAGAGATATTAATGTAATATAATTTATTAAAATAATAATAAAATAAAATAAATAATTAATAATAAAAATTAAAAATAATTATATCTACATATATAACTTTGAATAAATAACAAACTCTATGTGTATATAGAGGTTTTAAGATATGGAGTTAGTAATAATTGTTTTTTAATATATATATATATATATATATATATATATATATATATATATATATATATATATATATATATATATTAATATGTTAAAAAATTATATTGATTTGAATTTGTTTTTTTTTTGTTCTTCAATAATTAATAGATCACTAAATTAATATAGTGGTTATAGAAGTTTAATATATTAATATTTTTTAATATTTTAATATATTTTATAATATTAATATACTTTAATATTAATGTATTAAATTAGTATAGATCTATCTTAATTCCAAATATATTAAGAGAGTGAGAGATTAAGTTGATAAATTGATAAATCTCCAGTTAAAATGAATCTATGATAATATATTTAAATTGATTTTATTTTTGTATAAATACTTGTCAAAACACAAATTTATTTATGTTACATCAAAAATATTTAATTTTAAAATTTTATTTTATTTTTCAAAATTTTAATTTAATACAAATTATATGAAAACTTTGTAAAAAAAAAAAAAAATTATATCCTTTAGAAGAGTTTCAATACCCATGGAAAGATCTGGAAGTTTGAAGAAGTAAACGAGGACGACAAATTTGATGTGGAAATTTCTTGTGCATCGTTTTGAGGACGCCAAATTATATGCGGAAATTTTTTGCATTGTTCACCTTAAAAGATCGTTTTAAATAATTTTTAACTCAGTCTTTTCCCCTCACGTAGCACTTTGTGTACATTGGAGCAGACAAAGTAAGTGAGCTCACTGACATTTAGTACGCTTCATAGCTGATGAAGTAACTCCAGTTTAGACCGTCTCACACAGTCCATTGTTTTTTCCTGGATAAATATGTAGTAGTGTAAATATTTTATTTTCTACTGATTATTTTTTGGAATATTTATTTGAAATTTAATTTAATTTAGTTAAAATTTTTAGATTTGACTGATTATTTCTGAATAATTTGAGTGTCTCAAGGGTTTTTCAGCATGCTGAGTGAATGGTTTCCTGTAGATTTTTATCACCCTTCTAACAAAAAAAACCATTTCATAGAACAGTTAGACAACACCCATAAATATAGAAAGTTTGGATTAGGTTTATTTTTATATGGATAAATATAAAACTTTTGAAGTAGTTTTTTATAGCTAAAAAATTGTTTGTATAGTTATATGGGGAGCTTTAATACATGGTGGTTGGTTATTAGTATTTTTGGAAGGATAAATATAGAATGTTAGTATATATCAAAAATCGTTTGTGTAAGGGAGCTTTAGTACTTAGTTGATTGTCATTATTTCTAAATTTTTATGGAAGAAATTGGTAAAGGGGGTTGTCTAACTATTCTAGAAATTGTTTTTTTGGCGACATAAATCTGCACAAAAACACTATTTTTTATTGTTTAAAATCCATTTTTAAATGTAAAAATAGATTCAACATGCTGAAAGATCTGGGTATTAGAATTATACAAAAATAATCTCTCAAATCTACTGATATAACAATTTTCTACAAAATTTCAAGTAAATATTCCAGAAAAAAAATTACCTAAAAACATTCATTTTCATTTCACTTTCATTTCACTTTCAGTCTCCTCTCTTTGACGAGGCATTAAAAAGGTAAACTTCCTTCACATTTCCACGATGCACCGAGTTACTTGTGATAAACGTATTGTCAAGTTGCTCATCTCACAGTTGGAGCTTGTAACTTTTGACCCAAAGATCAAACAAGGCAGAGTGAGAAAACGGGAACGGCCTATATACTACATCAGAGATATCCAGCCATTTATAAACATTAATGACAGACAGTTAATAGGAGTACAATAATCATGACAGACAGACAATCAATAGTAGGCTAATTGACTGCTTGAATAAAATCTCATGCAAATTTAATGAGACAGAATATTGAGTAAATTTAAATAGATTAAAACCTTTTTAGATAAATAAAATTTAAAATAGAGTATATTTCTTTGGCCAAAAATATACAGCTTGTTAAATAGTATTGAATGTTATAACAGTTACACTATCCCATCATTTTAATATATATATTTCATGATGTATATACCACCTACAACAACACTTAAACGTTATAAATTTTAACATCAGTTTGAGATTAAACGTATACTTCCATGTAACGTACATATGTCTATGTACGTTCCTTCTTTTCGATTTTCGATTGCCGTGGCCCGTGATTAAGTAAAGGAGCGAACGAATCCAAAGCACGAAACCCGATATTTTAATCATCTAATACATACAGTTCGCGTAATATCCGTTAAAGATTTTTCAGGGACACTGTATCATGTAATTTTGTACGGAGTTAACCGAAACTCCCTGGCTTAGGTTATTTGTTCTACGAAATGGAGCTCCATGGAATGATGACCAATACAAAACATTAATACCATACTGGTTTGACTTCAAATCAGCCTGGGAGGACCTTATTTTTGAGGTAACTATTCAAATAATGTTTCTCTCAACTAAGCCAAATTAAAGAATTCATTCACTAATAAATATAAAATCTTGTTTGGTGAACGGAATCGTGGGGAACGAGAGCATAGATAGTTTCAATTTGTCCTCATACATTCCAAATGCAGAAGAAGTGAGAGAAGCCATTGAAGCGTCGTCGGCCTTCGAGATCAACAGACTAGAGGTACGCAGCGAAGTGTGTTGCATGCACGAAAAAGATTTCGAAGAATAGATGCGATACGCCCAGAGTTTTGGGAAAAGGAAATTGAATCTGGTAAGAAACCTCGTTGAGCAGAAGATAGGATCAGAGAAAGCTGACGAATTGTTTCATAGATTGGAGAGCAGGTCGAGTGAGTTTTTGGTTTATCTGTCTAGATATGTCACTTGCATTATCGTTGTTCTAATCAAGAAATAATCAAAACCAACTGTATCTTCACTATTTCGTATGTACATTTTCCAATCCAGTAATATGGAGTGCAACAATGGCGACGTATTTATGTTGGAATCATCTTGCAAACAACATTTCAATGTCAAATATAATTATGTAACACATTACTATTTAGGGATTTCATTTTATTATTTAGATATCTTTTTGAAGTTAAAATGTGTAGAATGATAATATTCATCATGTTAATAAATGATTAAAAGTCATTTAGTTTAATATGCAATTGTCAACCATGGTTAAGAATTTGATTTTAAGTTTTTCCTTTTAATAATAAATGAATAACTTAAATTTAAAGAATAATTTAATAGAATTGCCATTAAATGAATGAATAACAATTTAATTGAGTTATTATCAATTTGATTGAATTAAATTTGTTTTTAATAATGAAATAAATAAATAACAATTTAATTTAATTGATAAGGATGATATTGGAAAAGTGGTTTTAAAATTTGAAATATAAAATTTTGATTTTTTTATATAATAAAGTGATTTTCTTTTTAATGAAATGAGTAAACCTAAATAACAATTTAATTTACTTACGATCAATTTAATAGAATTGATAAAGATGGCATGAAATTAACAAAAGACAATTTAAATGAGTTGATAAGATGCTAGAAGAAATATTGGTTTCGAAATTGTATTTCATGGGCATAGAAGAATATTTTTATGATGAATAGTTTTTTTTTTTTTTAAATAAAATGATTAAATTTTAAAAAATAGTTTAGGTGAGTTGATGATGATGTCATTAAACTTTAAAGAACAATTTAATTAAATTAATTATGAGATTGTGAAAATATTTTTGAATTTGGAAATACAATTTTTTTAATAATTTATTGATTAATTTTTTATGATAAATATTTTTTTTTCAAGAATGAAATGACTAAATTTACAAAAAAAAAATAGTTTAGGTGAGTTGATGATTATGATATGAAATTTTAAAGAACAAATTAATTAAATTAATTATGGGATTGGGAAAAATATTTTTGAACTTGGAAATACAATTTGTTTAATAATTCATTAATTAGTACAATTCCAATAATTTTTTTGATATAATAAATATTTATTTATATTACATATAATAATATAAATCATTTAGAAAAGTTATTTTAAATGTGATGTACTACTTTCAACAAACTAGCTTTAATTTTGAAGAATCTTATTTATCTCTTCAACATATTCTATATAATTAAGTATTTTGTATATAATTGAATTATTAAATAAAAATAATCTTCATAATAGGGTTAGTGCAAGCTAATGATGGTCTCTCATGACTATTTAGTGGCAATGTAAACCTGGAAAAACATCAATCTCTTAACTTGAAGGGATTATTCAAGGTACTTTTACAATGAATTTGAATATGGTGTAGGAATATGAAATGTAGGAAATTGAATTAGCTTTCCAAATATACAACTTTTATTCATATACATTGTGAATAACTAGGTCAAATTTGATTTTTTTTCTAAAAGTGATATCTTATTTTTCCAACATAATATAAGGTATATGTAAAAATGTATACTTGTAGAGAACCCATTTTTCTTGTGCCTTGTATTTTTTGGAAATTTTTTATATTAATTTTATATTTTTTGAAAATGATCAAAATCAACATATGCCTAAAATTACCATGTCTTTTGTTCATGCAAGGTCTCAAAATGATAAAAAAAAAATAATTTAGATCGTAGGTATCTGTCTCATCTTCTTGTGCCACATATAACTAATTTGAGTAATGGTTAAGCCGAGAAAAAGTTATAGCAAAAATAAGAGAGGTATGTATTCTAGGAATTTGATACATGTGAAGACAAAAATAGATTAAAAATAGTAAACAATAATATTTAAAATATATATATATATATATAT
>JASDQU010102508.1:271314-321261 GCA_032191745.1 Picea mariana
ATCTAGGATAGTTTCACCAACAATTTCCTTGATCTTCATCTCGTTATTCCTCATACAAGCATGGTTCCTCCAACCTTTCTTCTAGGATAGCTCAATCCGTAAAGAGTCTTCCCATGAGGTATTTCACCATAAGGGGACCACTTTGGAGTTCATCCATTTGTACACCTTATCAATAATGATAAGACAATAATGAGAGCATGGGTCCTCCAACCATTCTTCTAGGATAACTCAATCTGCAAAGCATCTTCCCGTGAGGGATTTCACCATAAGGGGACCACTTTGGAGTTCATCCATTTATGCATCTTATCAATCATGACAAGACAATAATGAGTCATCTATACATTTTTTCAACAATGCATCATATACCAATGGAACCACATCGATCCATCTCCATCATGTATCAATGACAACTCATTGATCCATCTTAATCTATGCATTCTCATCAAGGACAATACATATTATATTACATAAATCATGAATCAATCAATCCTTTGACATCAATCAATCACTTGACATCAATCAATGACATCAATCAATCAAACCATTGGCATCAATGACAACATGATCCAACAGTTATATATTAAGACAAACGTGGACTATCCTCTATGAAATCTAATGGTTATTTTGGTTATCAACAATCACCGTTGTTGGTCCTAACTCCCAATATGCATTTTCTGAAGATAATTGAAGCTTTGTTTTAGTATGTCGAGATGCAGTAGGGGTTGTGCACACTCTATTCAGGAGGAAATATCTATCTATTGTATTAAGAGCTGCTCTAACACTTGTTTTTTATTGTGATATTTGTTTTTACATTTTCAATATGTATTTCATTTATTTTTATTTTGTGTTAAAATATTTGTGTTTGGTTTGCAGGTTAGGTAGAGCTGGAGTTGGAGCTGGGAACTTGGCCCTTAAGGCCCCAGTGCTTCAAGCTGAAGCTATGATACCATTTGTAGTGACTTAAATACAAATTTTGATATAATTCATTTCAATTTCACATATAAATTAATCACCAGAACATATAAAATTTATTGAGATAAACATAATAGTTTACAGATAGCCTCATAACACATCATATTCCTTAAATTGCATAAAACAATACGTAAATTAAAATACCTTAGTCTAATGCTAACCTTCCTCTTGTATTGTTGACCTTCTTGTTGCTTCCTCTTGTCTTTCCCAACTTGAAGCCATGGACCAACTCTGCCCAAACCGATTTTCCACCCTGCCAACTAGGACAACTTCCTAGCTCCAGGATACCATATGGATATCCTGGCCCCCGTGCCCAAAACCCCTAGCAAACCGGTGCCCCCTGTACTAATCCTCCCAACTACCGAACTCAAACTCTCCTCCCCCATAGAATGATAATCCCCTTCCCAAAAGAATTCCTTCCACCGTAAGGCTCTCCCCGTCATATTCCCCCTTCACCGACTCCCGCTCTTTCATTACTTTCCTTATCCATTTATTTATTATCTTATCCTTTCGTATTTATTATCTTATCTTATCCCTTATTAATATATTATCCTTATATTTAATGTCCTATCCCTTCACAAATACGTAAGTCTTTAACAAATTAAATTTATTAACCCCTTTAATTCTTTACTTAATTAATTAATGAGTCAATTAATAATTAATTAATCCTTGACAGTCATGAACAAGTAATTAATAATAATTAATTAGTTAATATTGTTTAAGAAATAGTTATTGTTTAACTAACTTTTAGGACAGTTAGATTATTAAATTAATTATAATTAATAATCCTATACATCTATTTAAGAAGGGCCATTACATTTTAGGCCAATAGAAGTACCTTTGCAAATTAGCCACTGTCTTGCCTACACCAAAGTGACTAGCAATAAGAGAAGAATGGGCTTCTCTTATTATGTTGATTCTTTCACCCTGTGGAATACATAGCTTGCCAAGATGATACAAAAGATTATCATGCACATGGTAATCCAATTCCTCAACATGGTTAGAATGACACAAAGTCTCATATACTTCTTTAAAATCATTATCTAAAGAATATTGCTCAACATAACTCTCATGCATGATAGGACTATGCTTAAGAATAACTGAAGCACTAATAATAGGCCTTGAAAGCATATCAACAACTTTGTTATAAATTCCCTTCTTATACCTTATGACCAAGTGGAACTATTGTAGAAAACCCATCCATCTGAAGTGCCTAGCTTGTTGTAGCTTTGTTTGTGATTGTAAGTATTGCAGTGGTTGATGATCTGTGTGGACAATGGTTTCTTTCCCCAAAAAATAATGTTTCCATTTTTTCACACTTTGCACCAATGCATACAACTCCTTATCATAAGTAGGATAGTTAATCATGACACCATTACAAGTTTCAGAATGAAAACAAATGGGCTTACCATGTTGTAGCAAGACTGCTATCATTGCATAATTGCTTGCATCTGTTTGGATTTCAAAAGGTTGTCTTAAATTTGGAAGTGCAAGAACTAGTGCTGAACTGATCTTCTCTTTCAAAGTATCAAAAGCCTTCTGTTTCTTTCCTCCCCATTGGAAAACTTGCTTGACACTTGTCACTGCATGTAATGGAGCTGCAATGGAAGAAAAGTTAGCAATAAAATTTCTCCAATATTGGGCTGCTCCCAAAAAACTTCTTACCTCTGTCACATTGTTGGGCTTGGGCCATTCCAATATGAATTTGACCTTGGAGGGATCAGTTTTTAATTCGCCTCCACCAACAATATGCCCTAAGTAAATAAGTGAAGTCTTTCCAAACTCACATTTGGACATCTTCAAAAACAACTTTTCCTTTCTCAAAACATCCAAAACTTGTTTCACATGCTTAACATGCTCTTCACGAGATTTGCTAAAGATGAAAATGTCATCCGAGTAGACAATAACACAACCATCAAGAAAATGCCTTAAGACATCATTCATAACTTTCATGAAAGTAGCAGGTGCATTGCAAAGTCGAAAAGGCATTACCATCCATTCAAACAAACCTTGCCTTGTTTTGAAAGCTGTCTTCCATGTGTCTCCTTCGACAATCCTGATCTGATGATATCCGCTTCTCAAATCCAACTTAGTAAAATACTTGGCATTTTTCAATTAATCAAGCAAATTATCGATTCTAGGAAGAGGATAACGATTCTTTACCGTAATCTTGTTCAAAGCCCTAAAATCAACACACATACGCCATGTGTCATCTTTCTTTGGTACTAACACAATTGAAGATCAACATGGCGATGTGCTTGGTACAATGACCCCTTTGTTGAGCAACTCTTGGATTTGTTTTTTGATTTCAGCATTCTCCATGACCGACATTCTGTACATACCAATATTTGGAAGAGGACAATCTTGCTGCAATTGAATTTCATGTTGGATACCCCTTTTTGGAGGTAATCCCTTTGGTTCCTTAAACATCTCATCATATTGATTAACAACCTCATATAGATCATATTTTAACTTTGCATCACAACCTTGGAAAACTTCATTTCAATATCATCTTTGGGTTTAATCATTAAGAGAACAAAATTTTTGCTAGCATTGACTAATCTCTTCATTTGTCCCGCATTTACAAGTGATAAATTCATCTTCTTTGTATGGGCTCTAACAATGTACTCAACTCCATTCTTAAACAAGTGATACTTATTCTCATGACAATGAAAAATTGCTTTTCTATCATATAAATATGGGCTTCCCAACACAATACCACAGATATCTAAAGGAATAACATCAAGCTCTACCTCATCAATAAAATTTGCAGTGATAGCAAACTTAAGTTTACACCTTCTTGTCACCTGTAATTTAGCATTATCACATATCCAACCAAGAGGGTATGGCTTAGGATGCGGAATTGTTTCCAATTTTAATTTCTTAACAATGTCTTCAGATATAAGGTTTGCTTGAGATCTAGTATCAAATAGAGTATCTATTTTTGTATGCTTTGAAACAACCCTTATGTGAAAAAGTTCAATTCTCTCCTTTTCTTGTCGAGTTACATTGAGATTATTGTTACTTGAAGAACTAGTACTTGCAATATAACCATTACCTTGGTAACCCATGGTTGTGATCTTAGTTTCATCACCCGAATCAGAACCTAAATCATGTTGTATGGTTGCAGCAGTCTTTGACTTCCCTTTGTTGCCAAACTTTTTGGTTCTTCTTTCAGGATGAAGTTTCGAACAATGGTCTTCATCATGGCCATCTTTTGAACAATGTTTTCATGTGAGTTTTTCTCCCTCTTTCTTAACAACAACATTCTTTTTGCCATTTCCCTTGAACTTCCTCTTTCCTTTGTCTCCATGACTGAAAGGATTCTTTCTTCCCTAATGAGTTTCATTCCTTCCTCTTGCTTCCAAATGAGTGGCCTGAACACAAACTTCATCTAGATTTGAAGGATTAAACATGAGTATTGTATGTCTCAAATAACTATGTAAAGCTCCAATGTATTTGAGTAAATTTTCTTGAGAAGACAAATCTATTCCCAAAACCAAAGATCTTCTCCTAAATTCTTGAGTAAATCTTTGCACATTTTGTCCTTTAACTTGTCTAAAATTTTGCCAATCCATAGTAGCTTTTTGCATATATGGCAATGGGTAAAATTGTCTTTTAATTGCAACAATAAAATCATTCCAAGAGGTTAAAATTTTACCATGTTTCTTCATGTCCTCTTGAGTCTTGGCTTCCCACCAAATGAGTGTTGCACTATCCAATCTTAAAGAAGCAATCTGAATCTTAGTTTCATCATCTTGAATTTTTTGTATCCTACAATACACCTCAATTTGACGAATCCAATTATCTAATTTCTCAGCATTTACCTCTCCATTGTACATTGGCAATTCAAATTTAATATCAATCTTTAACAAAGGAATTTGTGAAGGAGTTTTACCATGTCCTTTTGGAGAATTTGGAAGAGGTCTTGAACTGGTAGAAGAAGAGGAAGAAGATAGAGGTGGGGGTGGTGTTGAAGCACCATTCCCTCCATTTCCATTTGGAGTTTTATCACCACTGTCTCCCTTGTGATTTGAAGGGTTGGAACCTTCACCTTGCAACCTTGTATTCCTTTCCATCAAGAGTTTCATCATTTCTCTCATTTCCATGTCATCTTTTCTGAGATCTTCATCTTCTGTAGGAATATGTTCATGACTTTCTTCATGAGCCATACTTGGTGAATGCCTCCTTGAAACTTGCAGTGATGATATATTCTTCCTTCTTGAAGGATGAGAACTTGGCTCTACAAGCTGACCTTCTCCTCTTGTGAGTTTCAACCTTGTGAGCACCAGAAAACAAACACTTGCAAATAAGCAAGTCTTCAAAAACCTATGCTCTGATACCAACTTGATCTAAAAATGAAGAAAGACTTGTATTCTTTAAATTATTTGCAAGATTTCATTCATGTGTTAAAATGCAAATGGATCAATTTTGCAACACAACTTTTTAAAGAAATTACTCATTCAAGATGCATATAAGCAACAACAATAAACAGTGAACAGAAAACACATAACACAACAAATGATAAAGGAGTTCACCCCTCTCTTGGGCTACATCTCCTGGTCCAGCTTCCAATGGATCTTTTGTATTATTTTATCAAAGCGCTCAAATATGTGCTTTATGATGCTCAAAATTCCAAATAGATGGCTCCAATGGCTTCAGAACGTCCAAAAACCCCTAGCTGGGCTTTTTCGACACCTCGTTTGGCCAAAAATTGAAGAAGATAGGCCTCCTGGAAGTTCCCCTTCAAACTTGCTGTCTCTGGATCACCAAAATGCACCCTTGCCTCCTCAACCTAGCTCCCATGTGCATAAATGTGGAAAAACCCAGCACCGGGTGCAACCGCACAACTGGTACAAACTGTAGGATGGTTACACGCTGGCCCTTAACCGCCAAGGCCCATGGGCATATGGCCATCACATGACCTCGCGCGCATATAAAAGGGGCCAAGTACAATCAAATGACAACGGTCGGGCGCGTCGGTGGTTCTATGCGCAAACACATGTGATCGGGATCATACAAAAAGGGCTATGATTAAAACATACCGCGCGCCCATGGTCATATTACAATGTATACGACCGGGGGTTAAAGTTTGAATGTGCACGTGCAAAGGTTTAAACCGTGGCCATATGACATAACAACATAACCACGGGCTAGGGCTAAGCCCCAAGCCGACCCTCGCGCCAATTTGAAATCATTCAAACTTAAATATAATTCGCACCATATATATAATAAGAAATATGTTATGGCTCGTTGGTTGGTGGAATTTACAAAGACTTTGCATGCGGATGGAGGTCACGAAGTCGAGTCTGTTGGACTCCAAATAAATTTTATACAACTAACCAATAACAGGGTGCCACGTGGAAGCCCATATCTGGGCCACATCGCACCAAACCATTCACCTTGATAATGCCATGTGTTTTCATCCCATTCACCGCCAACTGTCCACACAGTTGCCTGCCATGTCAGCATCCGTACGGACTATACGGACTGTACAGTCAACACATTTTTTTTGCATGTTTGTTGTTTTGAACAGAATGCGATATCTCTCTCATACAACATCTGTTTGAACCCAAATGAGTTGCATTGGGTTCATGACGATGAGACCTATGCTCCTGTTCAATTTGAAGCGATTCCAAGCACTTTGAATTTTGAGCAAAATTTGATCCCCTGGATCAGAAAGTAACTCCTCTAGTTTGATTGGAGGAGTTTATATGAAGTCCTTTGGTCAAATTGAAGGAGTTGATATAAACATGGGTGATGGAAAAGACACTTTGGGGAGTTTGGAAGGAAGTATTCCGATGGTATTTGGGTATTTTTGAAGGAACTCCTCCGGAATACACCGAAGGAATTTGTGGTAACTCCTTTGATGTACACTGATTTGTACTAAATTCACCAAAAGTCAAAAACTCAATTTTTTAAAGAAACTCGGATAACTAAAAACATTTCTATGTAAAATTCCAAAATTGCAATCTTGACTAAACCCAAAAAGAGATAACTCGCTTAGAGTGGGAGATAGCTCATTAAAAAATCAGTTCAAGAAGCTTTCAAATGAAAAGAAAAGGAGGCTCAATTTTCTTGGAGGGGTCTTTGCAAGCAATTTACAAGAAAATGGAGGGTTGTTGGTGCCTAGCACAACAGGTCCTTATACAATTCTCAAGTGAGTGATTGGAACCAAGTGCCCATCATTAGCTTTTCCCATCATTAGTGAGTGATTGGAACCAATTATATTTTCCCAGTCATTCTAAGATCCATATTTTTTTCATGTCTCATTCTTAAAGAAAGTGATTGGAACTAAGTGCCAAACTCAAACCAATCTCCCTGAGTTGGATGAAGAATGTTACATTTGGTTGCAACCACAACCAGTCTTGGACCAGTGAGAGTGTCCTCTTTATTAATGAACCATCAAGGAATTGTTAGTGTAGTTGAAATATACAACTCCAGAAGATGTTTCTTAGGAGTCGACCACTATGTTGCAACAATTTCCTCATCTCAAGCCTTGAGAAAAATCGTGTTCTTCAAAAGAGAGGGCATGTTAGGGACCTAACCTTCCTAACCCCTCACATAGGTAGAATAATATATTTTCCATGTAATAAAGGATGAAATTAGTTAATAAGTCATATTTAGTAATGTGAACAAGTATAAAGTAAGAAGACTTAATATAATCTTCCAGTTATAGAAAGACCTTCCTCTAGAACATTCTTTAGAAGATAGAATTAGTATAAATAAGAGTAGGAGGCATGAGAAATCATTTTCTTGAAAATTATTGTAATAGAGCATCGCTCTCCTATAGGTTTCCTCCTCGAAGAGGCACGTGAGAATTTCTTTCTATCAATAAAGGTATCATTTTTGGTGTTTTGGTTCTCTACATTTTTTTGTTCCGGTGGTATTTGCTACAATATTTATGTTTTCTTATTATTATAATATATATGGTACCTAGCAATGAATAGGATTTTTGATGAAGTGCATCGACATCTCAATGTGTTTGTTGAATTGATGTTGAACTGGATATTTGGTAAGTTTGATAGCACTCTAGTTATCACATCATAGGGTGGTCAAATGTTGTTTCTAGAATCTGAACTATGAAAGGATCCGTCAAAGCCACAAGGATTATTGAATTGCATTAAGTAGTGCTCATTGCTCTACTTCTACTCAAGAAAGAGAAAGAACTTGTTGTTTCCTAAAATCCCAAGTGAAAAGTCTAGAACCAAGACTAAAAACATAACCTGCAGTAGAATTTTAATCATCGAGGTTTCCAACCCAATCAGAATTAATTAAACCCACCAACAATGGGCACCCCTTGAGGAGGGTATTTTTTATGCGAAAAAATTTACTAATTGGATTTTTTTGGCCATTTTCTAGGAAAAAAATATTCCTCATTTTGGTTAAAAAATTTCCTAATTTTTACATAAATATGATTAAATCGATAATATTAAAAAAAAAAAGAATTTTAAATAGTAAATTATATGTTTTTTAATTGAATATTCATCTACATATCTATATGTATGATTAATCAAACCAAAATAGTCTCCTAGAATACTATACATAGGTATAACATTTGGATCCTTAAAAATACCCTTCCCCCGAGATGTAACATATCCCAAACTAAATTTTACCCTAGATATACCAAAGTACCCTTTTTGCTACTTTCCAAAGGCTCTCATGAGGTATTTTCATGAGCCTGGTGATATCATCAACAATTTCAATTGCTAGGCCATGATTAGGATATTTTAAATCCATGGTTACAACTTGGTGAGGTAAAAATATAGCGTTTTAACTTCACCTGAATGAGTGATTTGATATATTCGTAGAAGGTTATGGGAGAGATTTGGAAGACATAATAAATCATTAAAATGGCCATTATCTAATTGAAATTTTCTAGACCTTACAACACTACGAGATATAATATCACTAAAAAGTATGTGTTTGGTGTTACAATCATTAAGAGAAGAAAAATAAGATGCTAGGAAAAATCATGGATGATAGGACTCCTACACATAAGCAAGAAATTTTTTATTTCCATGGTACTCATTGCTTCAATCCAAATCTATGTACATCCCAAGCTCCTTAAGGTTCCTTTCTCTTCAATGATTATGTGGCCTTAGATGGTTGGAACATGGTATGAGTTTCTTTTCCAAAAAAAATGACTCCCAAAAATAATTTCCTACCTCAACATACATAGATATGGGTTCAAAATGGAAATCGACATTATACTGGTCTATATACCAATATAATGTATAAATATATATGTCAGTATATATGTCGGTACATATAACAATATATATGTCGGTATATATACTAGCATATATACCCATATATATATGAATATATATAATAGTATATATATCGATCAATGTATATGTTGGTATATATATCAATATCTATACCAACATATATATATACCAATATATATACTAACCGATATATATGCTAGTATATATGCATGTATATATGTTGGTTAGTATATATGCCGGCATATATACTGGGGTGTACATACCCTACTGCCCTCTTGATTTGAACTTGTGACCTAGGTATAATATGTCGGTACATATACTAGCATATATACCAACCAATATATATGTCGATATATATACTAGTATATATACCAACCGATATATATATATATGTTGGTATATATATATTGATTGGAATATATACTAGCATATGTACTGACATATATATTGGTATATATACCAACATATATACCGGTACATATTCAGATATATATACCGACCATCATATATAGTAGCATATATGATGGTATATATACTAGTCGATATATATATATATATATATTGATATATAATAGTCAATATATATATCGATATATATACCGAGATATATATTGGTCGATATATATATTGATATACTATATCAGTATATACCAATATATATGGTGATTTCCATGTTAAACCTAAATGAATACATATATGATTTTAAAGTAAGAAACTATTTCTGGGAGTTTTTTTTTTTTGGAAAAGAAACTCATAGTGTTTTCAACATCTTAGGCCATAGAATCACTGAAGAGAAAGGAACCCCAAGGAGGTTGTGATGTATATAGAGTTGGATTGAAGAAGTGAGTACCATGGAGATAAAATGTTTCTTTTCTATGTGTAGGAGCCATATTATCCATGATGTGTCCCTCACTTGGTATACTAAACTATCGCTTTTCTTGCTCTTTTAAATTTATGATCACCTCCTTAATATTGTAAAATACATGTTAGAATTGGTCGTTCATTCATTTATTTGAAGATAGGCTACTCAAATAATATAGTAAATCATTTTTTCTTGTGTTTTCAAGAAGAGTCCAATGACATTTTTTTCCTTTAGGAAACACTATATAGTTAATCAAATTATGTTAGAAAGACTGTTACATCTTGTTGCACAAATAAAATATGAATATTTGGATCTCTCCATTTCAACTCATTAATTTTGTTGGGGTTAGAGGTATTGACCATATTTTGGATGTGATACCAATAACTAGTTGTCTGGAAAAAATCCCTTTGGAAAGTCGTACTTCCAAGGTGTAAGGCATCTTGTTTATTTTTTTCATGTGCTTCTCTAAGCCTCACATGCCTTACCATACTCTCTTACCTAGATCTTAACTATGAATAATTATATAATTTGTATATGAAAATTACTTGACATATTGTATTTCCTTTTCATGAAACTTTACAAATATCATCATTGGTTTGTTTGAAATTGATTCACTTTTCTTTTCTTTTGAGATCATTTGATAAAGAAATCACCGAGATCATTATATAATTTGTATATAAAAAATACTTCACAAATTGCATTTACTTTTCATGAAACTTTATAAATGTCAGCATTGGTATATTTGATATTGATTCACTTTTCTTTTCTTTTGAGATCATTTGATAAAGAAAAAACCAAGATGATTGTATAATTTGTATATGAAAATTACGTTGCCGATTGCATTTGCTTTTCAGGAAACTTTACAAATATCGGCATTGGTTTGTTTGATATTGATTCACTTTTCTTTTCTTTTGAGATTGTTTGATAAATACATAACTGATATTTCACTTAGATTTTATAGAGTGACTTATGATTTCCCATATTTAAAGTTATAGAATAGTGAACTACTAATAGGAGGAAGATATCAACTTTGTGTTCAATTCTTCTATGAATAAATTGAAGAGAAGCAATGCATAGATTTATGATACTCTTGCATGCATCAAGAATAGTTTCAAAAAATGGATTAGTTTAATTAGTTTATCATGCAAATAGTTAACTCTTTTTTAAAAGAATGATTGGTTTTGTTGCATCAATTTTTACATTGCTTCGAGTATTTAATAAGCATGTAGTAACCATCGAACCTTGGTCCAGCCTTATTAAATAAAAACTAAAATTATTTTTCCATAATTTAGAAGATTTGTGTTATTATGAAGAAATCTTAATTTATAAGGCTGGTATGCTATTGTCAATGCTTCATGTTAAAAATATGAATATTTTTTATAAAATAATGGCTTTGATAGTACCTTGTCATTTTTAAAATCATGGTTACCTATAAGATATGTTGTCTAGAGGAGAGTTTGGGACACTTGAATGGGTTTTAGGAAGGAGTTGAAGCTATCCCAAATTGATCTGTAAATTATCATGGATATTGCACTGGAACAATTTGTCACAATAAATCTAATAAAATTATTGAAAACTTTACTATTAAGGTTATTTTACCTTTATATATCCAAAATATTTAGCTATTGATTTTCTACTTATGGACGAAATACATAAAATGCATAAAATATAGAACAATAAAATATAATCACACCATCCACAGATAAAAAAAAGATATGACCTAGGAAACCCAATACGGGAGAAAATCCATCTAGAAGGTGAGTCTACTCTACTCTCTTTTCTTTGGTATAGAAATGATGCAAGTGAAAAGAAAGAGGCACGCTTTGTGGAGTTTCCTTTTACCTATGGCTTGTATGTCTACTACAAAATCCCTCCTTCTCTATTATTCTCTCAAAATAACACTCTCAGATATTCTTCTTAGCTATGGAACAAGATACAATGCAAAACAATGGAACCCCTTCTCCTCCTATTTGTCTGGTATTTAAAATAGCCCAATAGCCATATAGGGATAGTGTTGGGCGCTTCGGTTTTGAGGGATGCCCAATTTTGTGGAAATCTAAAGTTTTTTGGAAAGAATAACAACTCAACAAAAGAATTGACTTGGAAGAAAGTAGTTAGACGAGATAGAATATAAATGAAAAGAATTCCAATAATGAAAACAAATCACGTGCCAGCTCGACGAGCAGTGGAAAGAGAAAAGAGCTTCAAGCACATGTAAGGAAGAAGAGTCAAGAAAATACAGTGGAATCAAGAACAACAAAATCAATATTTCAAGAAGAGATCAAGGGAAAGCTATACACTTGGATTTATGTAATGGAAAAAGCGTTAAATGGTGTTAGTATTGTTGCTTCAATATATTATGATTGTTATCACACAATTTGTAGGTTGGGACAATCCCAAACCAACCACAAAATGGTGACAACTAAGAGAACACTTACCCACTGTCACCTTAGATAAGTATTCCTGTCACTTTAGAAATGAAGCAATCACCTCAAAGGAGGAATCCCGGTGACCCTAGGGGAAATGAGATGGAAAATTAAGTGTCTAAGAAAATTCTCCCTATAGGTCAATTATGGAAGGTAGGAAGGGATTGAAAGTATTATTTTAAATGGTAGAATATATACCAAAACGTAGTAGACTTTCCAAGTAGTGATTGTACCTGCCTAAGACACAAGGGAAATGAAGATACAAGACCAATAATTTGCTGGAAAATAAAGTTCATATTGTTTTCCCTAATTGTGGCAATAAAAAATAATATATATCGACAACAAAATGATAATAAGAGCTATAAATAATGTTTCTTAAATACTAGTTAAGATTGCAAGAGATAAGTTAGCAATGACTAGTTTAACTCAAGTATGAAAGAGCAAGACTTTAGCATGAAACAAGGCTATAAGAAATTAGTTTCGCAGATATATAGTTGCAGCCTTATGGATGTAGCATACAGTTTTCCACATAAAATATTTCAGCCACCAAAACTTTCCAACAATCCACCCAAAAAGTGCACCGAGACTAGTAGAGGGTAGGGGAAAAATTGTAGCATCTTTTGATAGTTGGTTTGTCAGTTATTAAGATTTGTGTAAGGGTTTTTGCATCCCGAATGGATGTAGAAAAAATGTTATGAAAAAATTAATAAGCACTTGAAAAAATGTGATGCCCTAATGGCTCAACCAAGAACATAAATCATAGAATTGATTCCAAATTAGAAAATCCCAAAATCCTGATTTTTCACGTTAACCAATGCAAGATTTTATTTCTCCAATGCAATTAGATTTAGTGCCTTTAGCTATTGGGTTATGGATTCAAATGAATAAAGTGGTAAAAAATTATATCTCCTTGGGGTTGTAAACTCTTTTACTCCCCAAGGAAAGCAATGTTAACTAGAAGTACTAGAAGGGTGTAAACCCTTATAGTACCCAAGAAACAAATGATAGATATGGTGGGGTTGTAAACCCTTATACTCACCAATAAGTATAGAAAATAAAAATTGTAATCAATTAATGAAGAAACAACAAGATAGAATCCTTACCTAGTCCAAGTGATGACAAGATAAACCTCCTTTTGACAAGATAAATCCACCATAAATGAAAGAAACTATCTCCAAGAGAGGTAGTGCACTAATTATTCCACCAATAGCATAAAGAAACCATAAAAAAAGAATAAGAGATAGAAATTTCCCAAAGAGGGTGAAAATTTCAACTAGGAAGGCTTTTCACAATGGGAGAGCTATGATGAAAATGAATTAGAGGTGACCTCTATTTATACAAGTCCTCTAACAAGATGTTTTTTCACATAAATTAGGGTAAAACACAAGATAGGGGTCAACATCCATAATATTTCCCCTTTACATAAAATAATAATTTTTTAATTCATACTTTGCACACAAAAGAAACCCTAAAGTAAGACGTCACCCTTCTAGGGTTATGTTTTGGCACATTTTTCAAGTAATTGGAGTAGGAGATGGGTGAGCTAGGCCTCCAAAGGACATGTTTCATTGATCCAATCCTCTTCTCCATGATCCATGGCTTCCTTTATTCAAAATTTTCCAAGTGTCCTCAACCACCACCAAACCCTATCCCTACTATGATGTCAAGCCCTCAAGGGTGATGTTTTGGCCTTCTTAGGAAAATTGTTTGGGTGGTAGGGGATAGGTTAGGTCCTCCATGTTGTATTCGAAGCCTCCAAAGGAATGTATTCATTATTTGACATGTGGGCCCTTGGAATCCAACCTATGGGATTCAAGCCCCATGGAAGCCCAAGCTAGGCTTGTTCCTCCAAAACTATCCACCGGCTGGGTCCCACAAAGAAAAATTGATACACCCTCCAAGTATATCAAGTCAAAGAATCATGATGAGTAAATCAAATAAATAAAAGATCCATATAAGAAAGTACATCCAAACCACCTCATCAAAATAAACTAATTCTCAAAGACCCTATGAAATTTGCCAAGTTTAGCTATGGGAGGGTTGACAAAATGACCTATTTGGTGAATTTTTCCTTAAGTTTAGGGGTGTTTCTTGAGGGGAAATCCCTCTAATTCATGTGGATGAGGTTTCATGGATGGGGGAAATACTTTTTGGAATGGTTTTCATGAAATACAAGGGGATGTAGTGTCTCACTTATGGGTTCCTTTGTAGAGGGTGTGTTGCAACTTTGTTTTCAATGCAACATTTTTCCAAGCCCATGTGTTTCTTTTTATTCTTTTAGGATGTTTCTAGATTGAATAAAAGGTGGGGATTCTACCTAAGCATGAAAATTTGTGCGCAACTTGACTCTAATTTGGTCACATCATTCTTCCCCAAGTTGGAAACATGTGTGGGGATTCTTCCCAAGCAATAAAAACAGTTCCCACACATGCTCCTCCCTAGTTGGATTTTTTTATTAGTCACTCTTTTATGGGTCCCATTAGTTTTTTATGAGAGACATTTCATTGTCCTTACGAACCATGGGTGAGAATATAGAATTTTAATGTTTTGTCTTTATCATTTTCCAGCCACAAGCCTCTGGGCCTTTAGCCCCTTCTTCCCATGAAGTGAGGGACAACCCCTTCTTGGGTCAATACACCCAAAAAACCCAAAAGGTGAGGAGATAAGGGGATGAAGTGTGGAAGGTGACAAGTATGGTTAGGAATGGCATGATTAATCGTCAAAAGGACCTCCCAATATCATACTTATCCTCAAGGGTGACCCACTTACTAGGGAAAAATGTCAACCACCAAAGTTAAACAGGTCAAAGAGCATAATGTCCAAGAAAATATCACATAATAAAAAGTAGTAATAGATGCAACAAATGCAAATTCCTCAAATATTGAAATGAAACTCACCATAATACCTGACTTGTACCTCATGAAGAAAGACCCAATGTCTTACAGAGGCCAGTTAATGTGGTGGATACCATCGTGATCAACCTTGAGTTTTGGTGGTGAGGTGGGCCTCTGTTTGTGCAAGTGGAGAGTGTTGGCCAAGGTGTCTCTCGGGACCTCGTGTTTGCAACCTAAGGGCTTCAATACATCATCTCCTTAGTTATCCCTAGGATTTGGAGATAATATTTGGCTCTTATTTGGGGAAATGTTCTCACCGCAGAGTGCATGAGAACCACAACATATCCTCGTAGACCTGTGGCTACATTGAAACATCACACTGTAAAATCTAGGGTGGTTCTATCACCCTTTGTCCATATACATCAAAAAACTGAAATTAATCTAGAAAATAAAATTTTAGCATTTTTTCATAAATTTCTAAACTAAGCATGAAATCAATATGCAAGTAGAGGAAAATGAAATATGAAATGAATCTAAACTAACATGATAAATCAAGCTGAAAATGCAAGTAAAGAAAGATGACATACCTACTTACCTGGGGCCTAGGCCTTGAATAAGTCAAGTGATATGAAAATAGGGCTGGAGAAGAGACCCATCCACTCGTAATGGGATATTTCTCCTATCCAAAGTTGTTAAATACTAATTTTCTTTCTCAGACTTCTTCTTGAAGATGTAAGGGCCAAGCCATGAGTCGTCATCCATCCGGTCATATTTGGGCTTTCCATTCTAATTGTCCCACATGAACGAAAGACTTAATTCACTCTAGTTTATGTAAGGTATATTCTCAATGTATGTATAGGAAGGAGGTCCTGCGTTGACTACATTTTTTATGGCCTCTTCACGTTATTTATATTCTTTCTTCAATATTTGGATAGACCCTGGCTCTTTCCCTTATAACTTTGAAAGTTTTGATTTGTATTCATTTGTCCTTGGGAGGATCATTTATATGCAATCCTCTTGCATGAAAGGTAATTCCTATGGATCATACTGAATGGTGTCTGGAACTTCATCAATTTCATTCTCACTTGTATAGTCAGGACTGTTGGGATCCACCACATGCTTTTTGGCTCACTCTCGATTGTATAATACCTAAAAAGTGCCATCTCCCATGGGAATGTGTGAATGGGTGAGATTCATGCTAAGGAAATCCCCAAGGGAAGCAGACCAACTCCTCTATAAGAACATCCCCCAAGCATCCATGACATCAATGAATACTATGTTCATAAAAAGGATTATATGCATAATCAATCAAAAAAGCCTCAACGTTCTCACAGAACCCATAAATCTTGACCCTTTTAGAATCAATGCCACATACATTTCCATAGGGTCAAGTCACTTCAAACTAATTTGTTCCATTACCTTCAATGACATGACATTTGTGGAGGTCCCAGAGTCCAGCATACAATTGTTCAGGTGGAGGCCATTCATGCCCAATGAAAGATAGAAGGGAGGACTATTGTCCTTTTTCCGATCGAGATACATGGTCTTCAAAAACATTGGAGGATATTCCTTATTAGTATGTACCTGTAATACAATAAATAATACCCTCCTTACAGAAGGTATTGTTCACATTTCTGTCACAGGAACCATCATTCAACTTCCCAATCATGACTGCAACGTCTATGTTTAACTTAATCTCATTTGTTGGAGCTGGATTTGGAAGAAGATCATGTATTGGAGGTGGAAGTAGTGGGACCACCTTCTCTGTAAATGGAGGAGAAGCACTAGGTTGTGATGGAGGGGATAAATATTTATTTCTTCTATGTATTTCAAATATTCCCTCTTCCTTAGTTCCTTCCTCTAATATTCTGTCAAGTAATTCAAGGCTCAGAGTATCCCCTCCATTTCTCCCTGTCTTCTGGCTCCGTCGATATGTCCCTATGTGAATTCTTCCTCTTGGAACTTATAGATCATATCCATGAAGTTCATACTATCAAAATAATATTTTTCTCATCATGGACACTCATCCTCTCAGTCAGGTTCTTGGAATGGAGAACACCATGGTTATTTTTCTATGTCAAACATTCCAATTGGTTTCAAAGCATCAGGGGCCTTTCCTCTTGTTGAGGCCTCGGTTTACAACCTGCGAGATCTCTCTTTTTAATCATAAATTGAGGTATCGAGGTAGATTGATTTCATTCCATAGTAGTTAATCAACCCATGATTTGATTCTATGCTTGGACAAATTGAGTACTCATTTGATCTATATTTTGAGTCAAGAGGTAAATTGGATCAGGAGCATTTCTACTGGAAGCCTCAGTCTTTGCTTCTTCCTTGACATGAGGATATTGAAAAGGATCAACATTTGAGTCAAGGAGATTTTATTCAATATCTACACTCTATTGTTTGGATTGTGCTAAAGTAGTGGGATTCTTGTCCTTCAAAATAAAGCATAATTTCCCATCAAATGCATTCACATAGAGAATATGAACTGTTGTAGTGGTAGGAAGCAAATATGTTAATATATGACTGTATAATCTGTCGAACCTAGTTTCAAATTTACTTACTGTCTCATTCTTCCTTTTATTTATCTGATTGAACTAAGCTACAAGAATTCCATTGTCTTTCTTCATTGTCCATCTATTCTTGAATAATTTGGCAAAATCCTCATAATATGCTATGTGATTGTCAGGTATCCCTATGAACCACCTATAGGAATCTTCGATCAAATATGAGGCTAATAGCCTCATGGATACATCCTCATGTTCCACTTCTACATTTTCCATGTCTTGGCCTACGACATAGATATGATCATCCACAGTGGTGACATTGTTTCCCAAAAACTTTGTCAACCATTTGTGAGACTCTTTTGTCATTCTTTTAGCATAGCCATGGATGGTGGCCATGTTAAGGGGATTATAAAGAACCTTTTCCCAAGGATGAGCCATTGGAGAAAGGGGAAGGGTACCATGAATACGAGTTTTGACAATGGGAGGCTTGAGGGGAGCCTTCTTCGGAAAACCTTATAAGGTTTGAACCTCCTTGGGGGAAATTAATAAGAGAAGACATATTATGGGAAGGTGGAGTCCCCAAATGAGATTCAAGAAGAGCTCATCGAAGGTGGAATGGGAACGTCCTTTAGGTGGATTCACAAGGAAATATAGGGAAAGGCTTAGGGATATCTTTCCAAAGTGTCATTAGGGTTCGGAAGAGGATTCAAACTCCTCCTCGACAACGATGCCAAAAATGTATCGCACAAGTTGTAGGTTGGCAAAATCCTGACCCAACCACAAAATGGTGACAACTAAGAGAACACCTACCCACTATCACCTTAGATAGGTATTCTTGTCACTTTGGAGATGAAGTAATCACCTCAAAGGGGGAAACTCGGTGACCCTAGGCAAATGAGATGGAAAATTAAGTAATGAAGAATATTCCCCCTATATTTCAATGATTGAAGGTAAGAAGGGCTTGAAAATAGTCTCGTATATGGTAGAACATATTCCACAATGTAGTACACTTTCCAACTAGTGGTTGTACCTGCCCGAGACACAAAGAAAACGAAGATACAAGCCCGATAATATGTTGGACAAGAAATTTAAGCTTGTTGTCCCTAATTGAAAAAATAAACAATAATATATATCAACAACAAAATGATGACAAGAAATGTAAATAATATTTCTAAAAGTCTAGTTAATATTGCAAGAGACACGCTAGCAATGACTAGTTTAAGTCAAGTATAAAAGAGCAAGACATTAGCACGAAACAAGGATGTAAGAAATTAGTATTTAAAAGATATCGTTTCATCCTTATGTCTGCAACATACAATTTTTTACATCAAATATATAAAGCACCAAAACTTGCCAACAATCCACCCAAAAAGTGTGCTGAGACTAGTAGAGGGTAGGGGAAAACATTTAGAAACTTTTGACTGTTGGTTTCTGNCATTAGCACGAAACAAGGATGTAAGAAATTAGTATTTAAAAGATATCGTTTCAGCCTTATGTCTGCAACATACAATTTTTTACATCAAATATATAAAGCACCAAAACTTGCCAACAATCCACCCAAAAAGTGTGCTGAGACTAGTAGAGGGTAGGGGAAAACATTTAGAAACTTTTGACTGTTGGTTTGTGAGTTAATAAGAAATTTGTGTTAGGGTTTCTATATCCCTAATGGTTGTAGATAAAATGGTGTTACCACATAAAGCATCACTTATAAAAATGTGATTCTCTATTGGCTCAACCAAGAACATAAAGAATATAATTGATTCCAAATTAGACAATCTCAAAATCCCGAGTTTTCACGTTAACCAATGAAATATTTTATTTCTCCAATGCAATTAGATTTAGTTCCTAGGTATTGGTTTATGGAGTCCAATTAATAAATAGCTAACAAATTTTATCTCCTTGGGGATGTAAACCCTTTTACTCCCCAAGGCAAGCAATGTTACCTAGGAAGTACTGGGAGGGTGTGAACACTTTTACTTATCCTAGTAAAATCACAAGAAACAAATTGTTTCAAGAAAAAAATGATAGATATGGTGGGGTTCTAAATCATTATACTCCCAAATAAGTCTAACAAATCAAACTTGTAACCAAGTAATGAAGCAACAACAAGATAGAATCCTTACCTAGTCCAAGTGATGACAAGACAAACCTCCTTTTACCAAGATAAATCCACCACAAATGCAAGAAACTATATCTAAGAGAGGTAGCACACTACTTCTTCCACCAATAGCATAAATAAACGATAAAAAAAGAACAAGAGATAGATATTTCCCAAAGAGGGTGTAAATTTCAGCTAGGAAGGCTTCTCACAATGGGAGAGCTATGATGATAATGAATTAGAGGTGACCTCTATTTATAAAAATCCTCTAAAAAAATGTTTTTCCACATAAATTAGGGTAAAACACAAGATAGGGGTCAACAACCCTAATATTTCCCCTTTACATAAAATGATTCTTTTTTAATTTATACTTTTCACATAAAAGAAACCCTAAAGTAAAACGTCACCCTCCTAGAGTGACGTTTTGGAACTTTTTGTAAGTCATTGGAGTAGGATATGGGTGAGATAGGCCTCCAAAGGCCCCCTATCCTCGATTCAATCCTCCTATCCATGATCCATGGCTTCCTTTCTTCCAAATGTTCCAAGTGTCCTCAACCACCACCAAACCCTAGCCCTACTATAATGTCAAGCCCTCAAGGGTGACATTTTGTCCTTCTTAGGAAAATTGTTTCGGTAGTAGGGCCTAGGTTAGGTCCTCCATGATGTCTTCTAAGCCTCCAAAGGCATGTATTTATGATATGGAATTTGTGCCTTTGGAATCAAACCTATGGGCTTCGAGCCCCATGGAAGCCCAAGCTATGCTTGTTCCTCCAAAATTGTCCACCAGTTGGCTCCTACAAAGACAAATGGAAATTCCCTCCAAGGAACTCAAGTCAAAGCATCATGATGAGTAAATAAAATAAATAAAATAGTCATCTAATAAATTACATCCAAACCACCTCACCAAAATAAACTAATGCTCAAAGACCCTATGCAATTTTCCAAATTTAGGTATGGGAGTGTTGACAAAATGACCTATTGGGTGAATTGTTCCTCAAATTTAGGGGTGTTTCCCTAGGGGACCTCCCTCTAACTCATGTGGATGAGGTGTCATGTATTAAGGGAATATTTTTTGGCATGTGGTGCATGACGTACAAGCATTTGTAGTGTCTCGCTTATGGGTGCCTTTGTAGAGGGTGTGTTGCACCTTCGTTTTCAATGCATCCTTTTCATAAGCATATTTGTTGCCTTTTATTATTTTAGGATGTTTCAAGCTTGAAGCCAAGGTGGGGTTTCTACCTAAGAATGAAAAATTATGCCCACCTTGACTCTACCTTGGTCACATCATGCTTCCTCAAGTTGGAAAAATTTGCGGGGCTTCTACGCAAGCAATAAAAATAGTTCTCACACATGCTCCTCCCTGGTTGGGATTTTGTTACTAGTCATTCTTTTATGGGTCCCATTAGTTTGTTAAGAGAGATATTTCATTATTATTGGGATACCTTGGAGATAATATAGAAGGTAATGTTTTATATTTTATCCTTTTCCATCCACAAGCCTCTGGGCCTTCAACCCCTTCCTCCCATGAAGTGAGGGACAGCCCCTTCTTGGATCAGTACACCAAAAAAACCCAAAAGGTGAGGAGATGAGGGAATGAAGTGAGGAAAGTGAAAAGTATGGTTGGTAATGGCACAATGAATCGTCAAAAGGACCCCCTAGTAGCATACCTATCCCCAAGGGTGACCCACTTTCTAGGGCACAATGTCAACCACCAAAGTGAAATAGGGAAAATAACATAACGTCTAAGAAAATGTTACATAATCAAAAGTAGTAATAGATACTCAAATATTGAAATGACACAAACCATAATAATTGACTTGTACCTCATGGAGGAAGACCCAATGTCTTCTGGAGGCCAGATGATGTGGTGGATACTGTCATGATCAACTCGGAGTTGTGGTTGTGAGTAGGGTCTCTATCTGTACAAGTAGACATTGTTGGTTAAGTTATCTCTTGGTACTCCATATGTGAAACCTAAGGGCCTCAATAAATCATCTCCTTATTTATCCCTAGGATTTGGGGATAACATTGATCACTGTTGTTATTGAGTTAGTCTCTATAGTTAGTGTAAAGGGTATGGAATGTCATGTTGCTTGCACAAAAACTTAGAGTCGGTAATGGGTATCTAGGGAATATATTCCGCTACATAAGTGAATGTATGAGAGTTACACTCTATGTATGACTTGTTTTGAGATTCTTTTAATATAATATATTATTCGTGAATCAAAATTTGGATGTACTATGAATGCATCTATGATCTCTATGTTGTGCATTTTCTTCTAACATTTGCATTTGAATTTAATTATTGTTTATGTATGCCTTTGATTATTAATGTAGGGATCTGGATATGGTTATGTCAATTACGATGATGCATTCAAAATGACTCACTTTATCACACATGTCTCAATTGTGCTTCGTGTGAGACATCCTTCCCTTTTGGAAGGTTGAATATGCTAGCGCTGATAGATTGCAACATTATCCTTTGTTGGAAATCTATGAGAACCCTGGTCTCCATTTTTTCGCAAAAAAATGGTTCCATTACCTAGACCAATCTTTAAAATGATTCTTTACAGGGAGCCTCATGGGATCTTAAAATATAATGTTGAGAATCGGTGGGAAATAAGGTGCAATGATTTTACACAGCAAGAAGTTGAGTTACAACACAAAAGCTTCAGGGTTGTGAAGAGTATTCAATATTGTATTTTATTTGGAACTAATGAGTGACAAATATGATATCTTTTTGATTTGTTTCCCTGAAGAGGTATTCTGGTGGTTAGAACATATACAAGAATCACTAGAATATAACTATCTAGTCAAGAAAAGATATAACCAGACTATTGAACATTTATCATCTCTTCATTGATTGGATCATCAGATATTTTGTGTTGTGGATTTCTAGGTATAAACTACTTTAGAAGGTTATATTATCGGATTTGACATAGATAACCATGAATATTTTTCTAAGGATGGAGAAATATTTAAATAAGGTGATCGAGGAAGATTGTTGCAAGAAATATCATTGTGGATCAAGATTTTATTAGTCGAAGGAGTGTTTCATATTCTTTTTTCTAACATCATAGCATAAACCCATGCACATGGGGGGGTGACTTAGGGAAGGGTTCGTGAGTTAGTCCAAGGAATATTTTCTAGGAGATATTGGTGGTTGTCAGAATAAAATTACAAGAGATGAATGAGCTCGAAAGAGGGATGTTATTCTTGAAAATAGGTGGTGGAAATATATGAAAAAAGTGATGAAGAGTATGATAAGTCAAGGAAGGATATCAACTTTGAGAGTAGTCATAGGAAAGAGTTAGAAGTGTTACAAGATTTGAAGAGATGCGGAAGGATTTCCAGCCAATGGTTAAAAGAGATATTTGGTGAAAGAGGTGAATTTTCTGGAAGAGATAGATGAAAGGAAGAAAGTTCAAAAGAGACAAATGAAAGATCAAGAATGCATGCTACCAATGAAGAAGAATACTCGGATGGAAACTTTGAGGAAGTAGGAAGATCGAAACCTGCAATGTTAGAAGATACTCGATTACATCCCGATATCATCACAACACTACAAATGAACATGACCCCTCACATCAAATAAATTCACTTTGGAGGCAAAGGAATTGACCATGAATCACTCATTCCCCCAACACTTTCCACCAATATAGTAATTTCTCCAATGAATATCTCTGTAAGTTATATTCATTCTAATCCATCAATCCCAACTAGTCCAAGTAGTAGTAGTAGTATTAGTAGTAGTAGCGTGGCAAGTGTTTCAGTTATATCACAACCGGGACCTTCAAGTTTCATATTAATAGGATTATTAGTCCATCGATGGCAGATCAACACACATGATCTCCTACCCGATACCCATAATTTTTGGGTAAATGGGATGAGGACATTGAGCAACAATAGTTTCCTTGTGAAGCAATCTGAAGGTCTCGCAGAACTATAGATGCAAATAAACTAGTTGAGTTCCAAACTACTCCAAGGGTTTGAGCTCTAAAATGGTACATGAAATATATTGAACCAGATAATCCTCAAGGGAAACCTTTCCCTTTAACCTAGGTGAAGAAGAAGTTTATAGTAGAATTCCAATTACCTCAGTTAGAGAAACATGCTCTCTTTGAGTTGTGGGAGATAAAACAAAGAGATGATGAATTTGCATAGGAATATAACCAAATATTTAAGGATGTGATAGAGAAGTTAGGGAACCCTATCCATGAGGATCACCAGAGAGAATGGCTTATTCAGGGGTTGTTATTGTTATCTCAAATACCACTGAATCAACAAATAATAACTATGTTGGGAGAAGTGTTGGAACAATCTATGAAAATTGACGCTATGGAAGGCTATCCTAGAAACTTGCAGATAATGAGACCGCCTGAAGATAACAATATTTCACAATTATAGGGCTAGATATATGCATTAAATGAAAAGATCAAAGAGTTAACTCTTCCTAGATCATCTCGTGTACTGGTTATTATACCGAAGGTCATACAACAAATGAATGCCTAATATTGAGGGTTTCAGGACCACCTACTCACACGATGTTTCCTCCAGTAGTAGGACCATTGGGAGGAGTTACACAAGTTTCCACTAAAACACCATTTCACGGCTCTATTCAATACCATTCTTTCCCAAATCATCAAGGAGGCTAGATAATTGGGTATTGCGACTTCTGTAGAAATCAAGGGCACTCCCCTAGGCACTACCCTATTCTACAAAAATACACCTTTGTTTTGAATACAATATATTATGAATTATGTGGTTCCCCTACTCATTATACCAACAAATTTAGAGCTCTGGATTCTGTCACCGACATATTAGATCATTTTGCATTTAGATTCAATGAAACTCATGAAGGGGTGGAGGAGGCTATCAAGGGGGAGGAACTTTCATAGGAGTACGGACTGGAAGAAGGGGATCAAGACATTGTTACAACTGTGATAAGAAAGGGCATCTCACAAGGGATTTTCTTCTTCCAACGAGGCGATGGTGTACCCACTGAAAAAAATACCCACTCTACCGAAGATTTCCCATATCTGATTGCCAACTGGGAAGAACGTGCAAGGAAAAAAAGGGCCAATATGATCAATTCTGAACCTAGATTTTAAGATGAGAGAAAAGAGATAAATATTAATATTGTCACTAGAGGAGGAACTAACAGAAGTATTGATATTGAAATTCCTCACCAGATCAAGATCTAAAAATTAGTACGTGATAATACTAAATATGACCCTATAAGATAGAAGGGATTTTTCAAATATGCAGTGGAGATGTTCACAGAAATTTCTAGCTCTACAATGCTTGAGTTTGCAGAACCATGTTCTAAGACAAATCCTGACCTATCAAGAGTCATTGGAGAATCGACTACTCATATGGAGGCCCCGGGTAAGTCACAGAAGGATATTGATATGCAGTTACAACTATTATCTAAAATTTTATATGATGAACAACTTACTGGAAAGTTGAAGAAAATAATTAAAAGGGCCTTGGGAACTGAAGGAAATTCAAAAGTGTGTATTTCTACTAACCTTCTAGCAAGGAATAAAGGTAGGATACAAATAAGGAAGATGAGAACTAAGAGAGAGTTCTGGTTGAATACTCATGTTAATGACTATGATATTACGGACGTTATGTTGGACTTAGGCTCTCATGTCAACATATTTCCAAGGAAAACTTGGGAAGTGATGGGTAAGCCCAAACTTGTATATTCCCCTATTCAGTTGTAGAAGGAAAACCGATATTGCATTTATTCGATAGAAAGGATACAAAATGTCAAAGTGGATTTGGTTGGCATTAAAATAGTAGAAGGATTTGAATTCATTGAAATAAAGGGGGAAACATATATGTAACCAATTGTTTTAGGCGTTGATTGGGCCTATGAGAAATATGCTATAATAGATCTTAAGAAATAAATTATGACCTACGAATGTGATGGCATGAGAGTAACCTTGCCTCTAGACCTGTATCAAGGTCCATGGTATAGTGAACCAGCGGATGAGAGTATGGAACATGATGCCATGGATTGCCTCTATACTATGACCGGAAGCAACCAAGAAAATTACATTAATCCTATTGCAGATGGATCAATAAGTTGACAAAGTATTCAATTTGCAAATGAAGATTCTAAAGTTGCTTGGGACAATTGGAAACAAGGTAGGTATGAGAACTTTTCAAGGAATTTCACGATTGTACGAGGAGTAAGGTGGATTGGAGCAAAGATCATCAAGTTTCCAACATATGATGGTATCTCATATCTATAGAGTTTTCTCATTAATATGGAGAGTGGGATTGCGACAAAACATAGACTCTCATCTCTTGAATTAGCCCTGAAATATTCTTCAACTAGGTGGTGGGCTGCTCATAAAGAATATATCTCCACCTGGGATAAATTCGAGCTCACTATACAACATGGATTCCTTCCATTAACACAAATACTGCAGCTGGGACAAGATCGGAAGTAGAAAAGTCAGTTGATATCCTTGGAGATATATGATGGTAAGTATAACCTGGTTACACACATTGAGCATTGTTTACAAGTGTGGAAGGATGCACAACCCCCATCTCGTCTATGAACACATCACTAATTTCATTCTCTAAGAACCATTCCCAAAGCCTGGTATGCACATGAATAAAAAATGAGACAAACAATATGCTGGAAGACACTTCAAAATCAATTCTTCCACGATTTCTCATTTTCTAGTAAGGCTCCTGAAATTATATCGATGTTGCAATTAATAAAGAGAATATTGTTTAATAATGAATTCAATCCCAAACAACCACTAGTATTCTATATGAGCATGAACATTTACTTTAGTATATATTTTATCCATCCCCTATAGGAGTACCTCTGGCATGTAGTAAAGTTGATAAGGACCTATGAGACCCTGAGGAGTTGGAAGAGTTTAAACACTTAACCTTTTAAGAATCCACAAGAACCAGAGAAGTCAAAGATACCATATGAGGTGATACTAGAAACTCATACACCCAAACCCTGAAGTTGTGAAAAGTAAATATAGGGAGTGAGAAACATCCTAAGTTGGCATATATAGGTAACTATTGGGATGATACAACCATGAAAAAGATTCAATATATGTTGTGGAAGTACGAGGACCTCTTCCCCAAGAGTTTTTCAGAACTAAAAATGATTAAGGAAATTTTAGGAGAAATGAGGATTGAATTAAAACCAGATTCGAAGCATATCAAGCACATTATAATGGCCCCTCCGTTACGACTAGGAAAGTGAAACATAAAAGGTATTTTTTTTTTCTTTTTACATTAGGAAATTAGTGTCACAATATAATTAATAGCAACACAAAATCAACGACATCATAAGTAAAAGCATTACTAGCTACTCATCATTGAAATCAATAACAACACATTCAATGCATGAACAAAAAGGATGGTGACACATAAACATAAATAGCGCCGCCTCTTAACACATCACAATCATCTTGAAAAAATTTATATACAATGATCAATCAAATAATGAATATTAAAATGACTATCCAACCAAACTACCCTGCAAGGTTAGGACCTCCAGGACACATAAGCAACGCTCAAGCCTAGGATCCAATTGATTTTTACCATTTAAGGTCTCAGGGATGCCAACTGTTCTAAGGAATAAGGAGGTGTCTAAATCTCACTAATACAATCAACCCGTAATCAACGAGATCGAATCCATAAACCTAAACATCAATTATTCAAGCGTAAGGGTCATCATAAACTTATCATCATACATCACATCTAATTCATGGAGTGAAAGTATTCTAACTAATAACATAACCCATCATACATCACATTAAGTCCAGGGTGCAAGATAAATTATCAGTTATATTTATGGTGCAATATTCCAATCACATAAATGCAATCATCTGTCACATTAAATTTTGTTCGCGCAAGAAGTCTAATAGCTAAACAATCATTCATTACATCATATTTTCATTGCACGCAAGAAGTCTAATATCTAAAACCAACATTCGTTACATTCACACAAGAATCCTATTATCTAAGCAATCATACATTACATTATATTTTCAATGCGTGGAAGGAGTCTAATATCTAAAAAACCATACAATACATTATGTTTTCAGTGCGCGCAAGGAGTCTAATTACTCATTCATTTACACATGAACATTTAAGATAATTTAAATCCTACTTACGTGTCCATATAAGGTTTTCAGTGATGTTCATTTCTTATCTAGATAATGCAATTTAAAGTTAAAGCTTGGATTATAATTCCATACAATAAATTCAGAAGACCCAACAATAAGTAAATAAATAGTTCAAGAGACAACTTTCAATTCCATGGAAGGAATTCTAAGAATGACCCAACTGAATTTAGCCTTGAGAAAGGAATTAAACGCTAAGTTTTAAAAACCCACTACTATCATTTGAAAATGTGTGGGGACCCACATCGCTACAAAAGTATGAGTAAGGACAATTATTTTCACTGGGAGAAATTAAGGTGGAAGTGATAATTAAATTTTCATAATTATTTTATAAATGGTTGATATCTTCTAGAGGTACAAGATTCACTTGTTTACATTACAAGCACATCATCTTAGCATTAAAATGGAGAGCGTTATTAGATTATTAACAAAAGTGACCAGATATGATTTTCTAAAATAAAGAAAAAAAATCCCTTGTATTGGAGATTGCTCCAAAACTTTTGAATTGAAGGAGAAGTTTATTTTTTTTATAAATAATCAAGGATTGATAGTTACATCATACCACTATTATCTAAATTCAACCAAATTCAAAAGAGGAAGGATATTGTTTTTGGATGGGAGTGTTGGGCTAGGAATCAGAGTGATTTTTTCGCTTGCTCACGGAAGGAGTTTCTCTGGAAAACTGTAATTTTGCTTTCAGGAAAACACCAAGGATAAAGCCCCATGCCAATTTGTAGATCCAAGGGCAAGTAAATAGCTAGGTACTCTGAAAAAAAAGTATAGAAGAAAAACAAGGAAATGTTCGGTGATGGTCCAAGACAATTTGCACACGTTTGCATGCTAAACCCAGGGATTTGAAAAGGAAAAAGGAATAGGAGAGGCACCCAATAAAATCGCTGAAGTTTGCATGCTGAACCTAGGGATTAAAAAGGAAAAATGCACAGGAGAGACACCTAATAAACTCACAGACGTTTGCATGTTTAACCTAGGGATTGAAAAGGAAAAACATAGAGGAGAGGCACCTAATAAACTCATAGATGTTTGTATGCTTAACTGAGGGATTGAAAAGAAAAAATGAAGAGGAGAGGCACTGAATAAAATCGCAGATGTTTGTATGCTTAAACCATGGATCGAAAAGGAAAAAAGTAGAGGAGAGGCACCTAATAAACTTGCATACATTTGCATGCTTAACCCAGGGATTGAAAAGGAGAAATACAGAGGAGAGGAACCCAATAAACTTGCGAACGTTTGTATGCTTAACCCATGGATTGAAAAGGAATAAAGTAGAGGAGAGGTACCCAATAAATGTGCAGACATTTGCATTCTTAACCCAGGTATTAAAAAGGAAAAATTCATAGGAGAGGCACCCAATAAATGTGGAGATGGAATCTCATGCCAAACACAGAGAAACAATAAAGAGACAATTATGGAGTGAAAAGAAAAGAAAATGAAAACACAGAGGTTAAGATGTCATGCCAAAACACAAAGAACCAATGGAGAGACAAGAGTTGAGGGAAAATAAAATAAAACAAAAATGATGAGGTTAAGATCTCATGCCAAAATGAAGAGAACCAATGTAGAGACAAGCACTAAGGGAAAAGAAAGGAAAAAAAAATTACAGAGATATTAAGGGTGAAATCACCTGCCCAAAATGCAGAGAATAGAACTCACAAAAACCAAAAGGAAATTTAATCACTTAGAAAATTTAAGATGAAGGATGCAGGGCAAAATGGGTTTAAAACACTAGGGTTACTTGGGTGCTGGGAGAAATGGTTTAAAACGCAGAGAATTAATAAATCATAGAGGATGCAAGGGATATAAGTCACATAGGAAGCATTTGACAACCACCCGACTTCTCTAGACCATCAATCAATACACTAATTCTAAAAACATATACACAATAAAAGCTTGATATAATGAAAATTCAAATGAAAATACAGTGACCGATAGAGATAAGATTGATGGCGATCCTTGGCGATTGGCGTGACCTTCCCTCGTCCACTTGCTAACTTCTGAGACTTCACCAGTACCTCCCATCCAATGCTAGGGATACTCTTCTTCCCCCTTAGCCCCCCGAGTTACAAAGGGGCCACACACAAACACAACCAGAATACTCCAGATCCCAACTCGCCTCGCAAGGTAGAGCTACCATTCTCTCACTCGAGCTGGGTATCCCAACTCTCATAGGAAAAACCAATCAAAATTTATGCAACATAACCTTACCCATACCAGTCATGATCCATTCCTCCTCTCAACCATTTATTTTATAGATTTTTTCTGAGTGACCACTTTCCATTTGCACATTTAATTCATATTTTTTTTAAATTAATTAGGAATTACTCCCTCCATACACTTGTCACCCATTCCCTTAGTTTCACCAACAAATCCACCATTTAATTTAATTAAATGTTAATTTTCCTCACCTATCCTAAAAGCGCTCCTAAAATCACTCCTAGTTGTCCCTTTATTCCCTTTATCTCCATTTTAATTACTAACGCCTTTCTAAAACTGAGTTGTGTTTAACTTAGGAAAGTTGTTTAGTTAGACTATACTATATACCTTTCTATGCTTACACATCTTTATGCTTTATTCATTTCTCAATTTAAATTATAATTTAGTATTTACGTGCAGAAGTGTATTAATCACTCCTTTAGATTTGTTTTATTTTTATTGATTATTAATTTTATTTATTTCATCCCCTCATCATTTAATTTAAAAATTTAGTTTTTAGTCTCCTCATTCACTTAGACTTAGGCTTATTTAATATTTATTTTCAAATTCCTACACCTTTAGGGATTATGCTTAATAAATCCATTCTTTAGTTAATTAATTAATCAATTAATTAATTAGGCAGGTGCTCAAGATTTTAAGGTTCAACATTCACTCAAGTTTTCTAGGCCACCTAGTTTTTTTTATACATTGATGTGTCATTCAAGTTGCACTCTGTGCTCCAAGGGTTCCACTCGCCTTTGATTCAATTTTTAATTACGTGACATACCCTTCAAGATGTACTACGTGCTCGAAGGGTGCGACTCACCTTTGACTGGTTTTGGTAGTTTTTTAACACTTGGAGTCAATACTCCATTCAGGCTACCTTGTGAGAGACTAAGGGCCTCTAAAGAATAAGTACCCTTCCTTATTGCATGCCCCTTAGAATTTTTGTGAGCGACTGTTTTAGCTAGCCCTCATGGCATCGTGGATCTCTCAAACTAGGTAATCGTTAACCTACAATTAGGGCCACAATGGGAGTGATATTAGGTTGTGATAGGGATTTTTCCACACCTTTCCCTCAATATCTAGTTGTTGTGCATGGCCCCTTTACTCCTTATGTGAGTCTGATTAGAAAGAAATCATGAGCCTGCATCCATCAACCAAACACTCTCAATGATCCACAAACAACATACTAATATACTTGATCATATGTCACATATGCATAAATAAAAATAACCAAACCAATACATTCCACTCCTTGACTCGATCAAGAGTCCAAGGAGGTCCATTGATTCCATTAGCATCCTCAATCTGTCAAGTGTCCTGCATACTCAGGGGAAACTTATCAATAGCATATGTCAATACATAGATATCAAATATCATATCATCATAATCCATCAACATCATCATCACAATCCATAAGCAAACAAACAACCATATACTAAAACTAGATCACTTTCACACAAGTGTCCTCAAAGAATAAGTCAATAACATGTTCTTACAAGATAGAAATATTACTTACACCCCCTCTTGTTGGCGCATATCATATGCATTCTCCCAGGTAGTCAAGTGTGGACTATAATTGTCCCACTCGACCTTGACCTGATCGATTGTTTGACACCCTAGTTGTTGAATGTTAAGGTCTAGAATTTGGATTGGCTTCGCTGTGAGTGCACCCTCATCCAACAACTACAAGGAAGTGATGTAAATCAAAAGTGTAGGATCACTAACATAATGTCTCAAAAGAGATACATGAAAACCATCGTGCATACGCCTCAAAGAATCATTCAAGTCTAGTCGATAGAACACAGATCCTTTCTTTTCAAAAACTTTGAAAGGTCCCACAAACCTAGGAGATATTTTAGCACCCTTTCCAAAATTGATCAAAATCTTGTTCATCTTCACCCGCAAGAAGACTCGATCACCAACTTCAAAACTATGGTCAACGCGATGTGCATTGGCATAACTCTTTTGTCGATCTTGTGTTTCTTTAATCCTTTTTATTATCATTTTCATTTGTGCTTCAATTTCTTGGATCACTTCTGGTTCTACCAAGACCCTATCCTCAAGGTGATCCCAGCTCAAAGGTATCGGACACGGTCACTCGTAAAGAAACTCAAAAGGTTCCATCTTAATGGTGCTTTGATAGTTGTTGTTTTACACAAACTCTACCAGTGGAAAGAAATATTCCCAGTGCTTCTGTTGGTCCATCACGTACATACACAACATATCTTCCAAAATTTGATCTGTTCTTTCTATTTTCTTGTTTGTCTCAGGGTGATACGCTATACTAAAGTTAAGTTGGGTTCCCAAGGCATCTTGGAAACTAGTCCAAAATTGTCCTATAAACACCGATCCTTGATCGCATATGATACTTTCAGGCACACCATGCAATATCACAATCTCGTTGATAAAAACTCTAGCTATTCCTAGTGCCTAATACGTCGTACAGACAGGGATAAAATGTGCACTCTTCATCAGAGTGTCAACTACCATGAAAATCGAGTCGTGCCTCCTTGTCGTCGGCAACAATCCCACAATAAAGTCCATACAAATGACCTCCCATTTCGATTCCGGAATAACATGCTGCTATAGTAATCCTGCCAGATGTCTATGTTCATCCTTAAATTGATGAGATTCTAGAAATATCTCCATGTAGTTGACTATGTCTGTCTTCATTCCTTTCCAAAAGAATAAGGGCTTAAGGTCTGCCCTCATCTTCGTGACTCCTGGATGAACCATGTACACTTCTCTATGAGCTTCGATTAAGATTAATATTCTCAAATCATCATTAGGAAGTAAGTAAATCCAATTATTATACCTCATTAAACTGTCATTGTCCAATGTATACCCTCAAAAATTTGTACCAACATGGTGTATAGGCCGATATTTTCCTTAACCTCTTTACACCAATCATCGTCACAGTGTAAAGTTATAATATTTTCTCGAATATTTGTCTGAAGAGTTATCACCGAAAATATGCATGGTATACAACTTAATGCATCTTCCACTCTGTTTATTGTTCCTTTTATGTAGGTAATCTCAAAATCGTACTTGCTAAGCATTTCTGACCAATGCCTTTGTCGCGCGTTGAAGTCACTTTGCGTAAAAATGTGCTGCAAACCACAATGGTCTGTTTTCAGTTCGAATTTCCATCCAATTAGATAGTGCCTCCACACTCTCAGGGTATACACAATGGACAACAACTCCAAATCACGTGTCACATAGTTCTCCTCATGCTTTCTTAACATCCTTGACATGTAAGTGATCAATCGACCGTCTTGCATCAAGACTTTTCCTAATCCTTCCTTGGATGCGTCTGTGCATAACAAGAAGTCCTCGTGCATGTTGAGGAATTTTAGTATCGACGCTTTCGTCAAAAACTCCTTGAGCCTTCGAAATGGTTMTGTGCATTTCTCGGTCCATACAAACTTATTTTTTTTCTTCTGCAATTCTGTGATCGAATTTTCTATATTCGAAAAACCTTCGACCAACCATCGATAATATCTAGCTAAACCCATGAAGCTATGTACTTATGGTATGTTCATCGACACAAKCCATTCCATAATATCCTCTACCTTCTCTGGATCCACAACTATTCCTTGACCGGAGATAACATGCCCTAAGTAATGAATTCTGGTTTGATAAAAAGAGGATTTCGATAGTTTCCCATATAATTTGTTCTCTAATAAAAACTGTAATACTAAGCACAAATGTTCATCATGTTATTCCATCATCTAAGAATATATCAATATGTCATCAATGAATACTTGAACAAACTTGTCCAATTATTTGTCGAAAACCCCATTCATCAAGCTCATGAATACCCATGGGGCATTTGTTAGTCCAAACTGTAAAACAATAAACTCATAATGCTCGAACCTTGTCTTGAATGCGGTGTTAGGAATGTCTTCCTCCTTGATTTGTAACTGATGATATCCTCATCTCAATTAGATCTTATAAAACATCATCCTGCCTTTCATTTGGTCAAACAAATCATCTATTCTTGGCAACAAATATTGTTTCTTGATCTTTTCCTTGTTCAATTAACAGTAGTCAATACAAAGCCTCCACGACCCATCCTTCTTCCGTATGAAAATAACAGGCGCATGCCAAGGTGAGACACTTGGACGTATAAGTCCTAGGTTTAACAACTCCTTTAGTTTCATTTTCAACTCCTGTAACTCAGGCATTGACATCCGATAAGGCGTTCTTGCTATCGATTCAGTTCCAGGTTTTAAGTCGATGGTAAATCCTAACTCTCTTTCAGGCGAAAAACCTGGTAGCTCTTTTGGGAACACATCCGTAAACTATTGTACTATCGGAATGTTTTCTAATTCTTCTACCATTCCCTTGTCATTCAATGCTAGGATTTCATATAGCCTGCATCCCTTGTGCATTCTCTTCCGTAGCTGTAGGGATGAAATGAACCTTAGGGAAACTCCTTGGTTTCTTCCTACAATCACTCGTCTTTGTTCCTCATTATGTGTCAAACTCAACCAGTTCATATTACGGTTGAGTATCACATCATGTGATTCAAAAAAGTCCATACCAATCACGATGTCATAAGATCCTAAGATCATGATGTACAGGTTGGCCTTCGTTACAAAATATCCCAGGTTGACGCTACAGTCCATAACCATTCCTCCAACCTTCTTCTTGGATTCCAAAGCCATTTCCATGTAGCTAAACTTGTCCTGTTCGACTGCCTTTACCTTAATTATTTTTATTGATGCACCATAAATAAATCTCTCTATTGCACCGGGATCTATCAAAATACTAAGGGTCTATTCGACGATGGTACATGATGTCTCAAGCACAGTAAAATGGTGCTCGACTTGGCATTTATTCACCGCTACATGAATCTGATGGGAATTTCCCAAATATACTACTATAGTGTGTCCAACTGAACTGACTTCTTTGGCTGCCCTCTCAACCGGACAGTCAAACTGGTAATGTGGCTCTCCACATGTCCAACATCCGGTCTTCGGTCCAGTACTCCTGGTCCCCGAAGTAGAATCTACTGGCCCACCAGCCTGAAACCCTGGTCTGTTATACTAAGCAGGGATAAACTATTGCTTTTGTGGATGACGCTACTACTGATGTTGTGGTCCTCTGTAAGGAGTCCTCTACTGAGGTGTCAGTCCTCGTGGTGTCATGAACATGGATCCTCTTGAAGTACCTTGAAACCCTGAAGAATTTCTAGATGGTATCTGATGCTACTGTGCACCCAATGTCTCCTGTCCAATCGGTATTGCAGGATTCCTTATCTGACCCTCTCTAATCAACTCTTCCTCAGCTATGAAGGACTTCTGGAATTCATTGTGCAATGTATGAGGCATTAGGATCCTCAATTTTTCACAAATTATGACGTTAAGGCTGAACAAAAAATTGTTGACCTTGAGCTTCTTGGTGTTTAGATGTGGACCATACCTAAGAAGCTCCATGAAACATACCTCATACTTGGGCACTATATGACCACCCTGATGCAAGGCCTTGAACTCATTGAGCTGTCACTCAATGAATAACTCTGACAAATACTTCTCCCGGAACCGCTCCTTAAATGGTTCCCATGGCTTGTTTTCGAAGACCATGTTCAGTTGTGGTAGGAGCATCGTTCACCATAGAAGAGTTATCCCCTTCACCTGAATGACCACCATGCATAATTTCATGTTGGAGGTGTAGTTGTGAAGTGCGAAGCACATCGCCATGTTGTCCAACCATGCATCGGTGGCTACGTCGTCCGTGGTACCTAAGAAATCATGAAACTTTACCTTCTCGAGTTCTCTGTGAATGCTACCAGTACCAGCTGGGGCACGGTGTGGACCCTTAGGGGATATAGGCACCCTGGCCTCATCTCTATATAGACATTTAATCAAGTCCTTTAACATCCTCTGAAAGGAACTCATCAACTGAACCACATTCCCCACAACAATATGCTCTTGTCCAATGATTTGTTCTTTTCCTTGGGGGTTAGACCCCTCTTGCATGGATGCTACTGGAGGCGTCATGCCTACTCCCCTAGTATCACGTCGTCTACCTCCGCGACGTCCCTTAACCATGATTACCTGCAGGGACACAAATCAATTTAATTAACGATAAATTATTAGTCAAGTGTTTAATACAATGGAAGGCATAATGATACCAAGTCACGGGGTTGAACCTGCTTTGATACCATCTGTAATGAACCCTCCGTTACGACTAGGAAAGTGAAGCATAAAAGGTTAAAAAAAAAAAATCTACATTAGGAAATTAACGTCACAATATAAATCATAGCAATGAAAAATCAACGACATCATAAGTAAAATCATTACCATCTACTCATGATTGAAATCAATAACGATGCATTCAATGCATCAACAAAAAGGATAGTGACACATAAACATAAATAGAGTCACCTCTTAGCACATCACAATCATCTTGAAACAATTTATAAGCAATGATCAATAAGATAATGAATATTAAAATGGCTACCTCACAACGTACCATACAAGGTTAAGACCTCCAAGAGACATAAGCAACGCTCAATCCCACGATCCAATTAATTTTTACCATTTAAGGTCTCAAGGCTGACGACTTTTCTAAGGAACAAGGAGGTGTCTAAATCCCACTAATACAATCAATCCACAATCAACGAGATCAAATCCATCAACCTAAACATCAATTATTCAAGCATAAGGGTCATTTTCAAATTATCATCATACACCACATCTAATTCATGGTGAACAAGTATTATAACTAATCACATAACCCATCATACATCACATTAAGTCCAAGGCACAAGATCAATTATTAATTATATTCATGGCGCAAGATTCAAATCACATAAATGCAATCATTCGTCACATTAAATTTCATTTCGTGCAAGAAGTCTAATATCTAAACAATCATTCATTACATCATATTTTTATTGCACGTAAGGATCCTAATATCTAAAACCATAATTCATTACATTAAATTCCATTCACGCAATAAGTCTATTATCTTAACAATCATACATTACATTATATTTTCAGTGCGCGCAAGGAGTCTGTTATAACCCTATAATTTATAGGATCAACTGGTGACTAAAATGTTATCTCTTTAGTGTTTTTTGTTTACCAAATGATTTTCTGTTCTGCAAATAATTTGAGAAAAGGAAAAGAAAATAAAAAGAAAAAGAAAAGAAAGAGAAGAAAAAAAGAAAAGAAAGAAAAAGAATAAAAGAGGGCCTAAAAGAAATTCAATAGAGCCCCATGCAATAACAATGATTTGGTCCATACCATTCAAGCATGGCCAAGTTATTTTAAATTTGTGTTGATAGGAGTAGTGAATAAGCTTGGCTAAACTATTTAATCTTAGCCAAGTGATCTAGGTTAGTTAGTGAATAAATTTGACCAAACTGCCTAATCTTGGTCAGATAACCCCAGGATAGAGTAATTTCTTAGTCCAACAGTTTAATCTGGGCTAATTGTCATAGGTAATTAGGTTAAAGCATAGGGTAGTTTTCTTTATTGCAATACAAAAATCATGATGATCAATGTTGAACCATATCTTTGACGTTTAAAAGGTTTGATGTCTAACCCCTTGGAGATAAAAACATTTAAAATCTTTGGAAAACCCACAATATGCACTTATCCTAAGTTTTTTGGAGCACATATGCCTTCGTGCTCACAGTTAAGAACAACACATAGATGAACGACCAGAGAGAGGGTGCCCAAATCTATGGTTGACAGGTCTTNGGGGGGGGGGGGGTCCAGAGTCGGAAATAACAAAGGCACATATATGAACAACTCAGATGTTCACGCTCAGATCCACGGCTTAGATTGGATTTTGGACCCCCCCGACCGTTTTGCCTTTAATGGTGGGGGGGGGTCCAGAATGTTGGGTAAATAGTGTGCATAGATCTATGGTCCAAGAGGAAGCTCGTTGATGGATGACTCATATTTTTTTTTGGACCCCCCCGATCGATATGTTTTTAATGGAGGGGGCGGGGTCCAGAATAGATTGTTTTTTGACGGGCTTCTTATCTCTACGTGGTAGGAATCCATTGGTTCTGAATCCCACTGCCTCCTGCGGTCTAACATACCCTGTCACCCCATGACGTCATTATCCACATTTTTCCCCTAGAGGTCACGTCTCATCACTCTATCATTCCATTCCCCTTGTTCACCCTTTACAAATCCCCTCACCATGTTTACTCCCCAATCAACTCCCGCCACATCGCCCAGCCGTATTCTTCAGTCATTGTCACCTGCCCTCTCATGCTCTAAACGACCCATTGGCCATTTATTACTGGCTAACTTATCCGTTAACCTGTTGACTTGTCTCCCGCGCCCAACGGGTATCTGTTTGCTCAAAACTACCTTCACCCTTCATTCCCTTGTCATTTACCCTGTCATCGCACCAAAGAATTTTTTCCCCGTTTTCCTCTTCATTACAGTCAACTGTCCAAAGCCACAATCATACCCACTAACGATTGTTTGATTTGCAGGTATTTTTATAGCGATGATGCCAAAATAAAAAAGAACAGAAGCTGATGAAAATCCTTTCCTCCTTCCCCCTGTTGACCTCGACAGGATCCATATGGTCAATAAAGACCATTTAATCGCAGACACTAGATGCGAGTTCAACTTCGTGGACTTGCAGTCATGGCTCAAAGAGGTTTTCCTTGACCAGAGCGAAGAAATTGGGATTTGGGAGTCAAACCTTCCCCTATATCTTTTCCCCCAGGTTCACAATTTCCCCAAATTCACCCTCAAATGCCAAGCTCATTACCTTCCTGACCAAAGAGCCGTAGTTTATTCATCTTAAGAAACTCTATTCTTCATTACACTAGAAACCATTGATCATATGATGCAGATACCCAGAGCCAAATCCGCCTCACCTTTCAACCTTGAAATCATCACAGAACTCTACCAGAAATTATCATTTCCCCAAAGAGCTCAGATTTTCAAACTTTTTCTCCCACAAGCCGCTCATCTCCCCACTACAAATCCCCCGTATCCTCCATCTCTATTCTCAGTGAAGGGAAACCAGGTCATCTTGTCACTCTATGCCCTCCTTGGGTATTTTTCAGATCAATGGGTGGATGAACCCATATTGGGTTTTCTGTCCATCTTCTCCATAGATGAGAAACCCACCACTCAGTTCGACTACAGCGCCTTCCTGGTAGGCAACATTCATGAGAAATTCTCAAATTTTTCCATAGAAGGCATGTTCAGGTATTCCTCAATACTGGCTTACATGTTCATATTCTTTCAAGCGGACAAATTATCCTTTTCGATGTAGAAGTTGGACAAGGATGGGAGGCCATAGGTGGTGACAGCGTGGACTTCGTTGCTTAGACACAACTCTACATAATTCAACTTCAAACAATTTATCAAGCAGTTTTACCATCCCGTGGTGAGCATTCTCAGTGGCATACCTGAGCCGAGAATAAATGAGGAAATTCAAAGGATATTACACATTTTAGACCTTGCAAAAATGGGAGACTAGTACCTGTACCAGGACCACACAGAGATCAGAGTGTATGGGTGCGAATTGGCTCCATACAAGTTACCCAAGTATCTTCCCATGAGAATATTTTCCCTAGAATACATAAGACAAATGATTAATTCAGATGACATACATTTTGTGTCTCTGAAGAAGAAGCAGCAGCTCAAAATCAAAGGGTAGATTGGGTCATTCATCTACAATAGCCAAGGCGCTAGGGAGGAAGCAAATAGATTGTTAAAGGAAATGAAGTTTTTTGCTAGCTTCATATGGCATTATGACCCCCGTGGGATAATTTCAGAGATGAGAGTTAAGAATAAGAATATCCCATATGTCCACACATCCAGGCTTGAGATAGAGAAGTTCACCAACCAGATAGAATGGGAGCCAAACACTTTGATTGAGACAGAACAGTAGGACCTTTTGGTCACTATCTCACAGATAACTACACCACAGGCTCCGAAGGAGAAAAGGCCCAGGAAGGACACTTCACCTTCCATTACTGAAGTATCATCCAAAGAGTTCCAATTACACACCAAGAGGCCAAAAACTAGTCAGGCACTCGACACGGCTGTTGAAAAGGGAATTCAATCCACTACAACTATATAGGTTGATCGGTTTCTCCTTAGTACAAGAAACAAACAAATCATGACTATAGTGTTGCCCAAGAAGCCTAAATATACTCCACCATCCAGCCAACCGAGCAAAATAGGACCAAAATTGAGTATTTTTGAGAAGTATGATCTGATCAAAAAGAAAAATTAGACGCATACCAGCAACACATATGCTCAGTTTTGGAAGCAAACATCCACTGCACAACACAGACTGCTGTCTGCATTCGACATTGAGAAGGGTATAATGCACATGGTGTTTCTGCCAGCATAGGTGCCAGACCCGAAAGTAATCATCGATTACAAAAGGGAAACATTCGAGTTTTAGAATAAAGATTTGCATTCAGCTGATCAAATGGATCCGCACAGGCAAACTAGAGAAATGGTTTTCTTTACATTAGCACATGCTTCTACTGCTACCTCCAATTTACAAGTATCTCTGAACAATGTCCAGATGCAGCTGAAGTTAGAAAGATTATCATCCTTTGCCAAGGATAACAGGATTAAGATGTTCGAGGAACTGGTCCTCAAGATTAGATATGACCCCTCGAATGTGAAAGCAGTTGAGGAGATGCACAAAAATAAAAATGATGATATAGTATCTCTATGGAAATAGTTGAAACTGCCACCAACAGAAGATTCACAGGCAAAGGAAATAGCGGAGATAGAAGGGGAAAAGGATGAGATACTCAAGCTCATCATGGCGCAGAATGCACAGTTGAAGGAAATGGGAGCGGAATTGGAAAAACTAGTGAAAGAGAAGGAGCCATCAAATCCCATGGAGGTCATTCCACTAAGCACGGTTCCACTGACAGGAGTGAGCACAGAGTCTGTAGTATAAATTCCCTTGGTAACTCAACTGACGGCCCTGGAGAAGATTGTTGAACTAGCTAAATCCATGGAAGAAATGAATTTGCAAGAGATAGAGATTAGCAGACTCGAAAAGGATATTGAGAACCTTTAGGAACTCAAGTATTCTTACCAAACTAGCTATTCCAAGGAAAAACAAACATCAGACCAGCTCAAATAGGAATTGCAACAGCTTCAGAAGTAAATAGTGGTAGGCAAAACACTTGTCGAGGTCAAGGAAAGTGTCTGGATGGACATCACCAAGTCCATGAATGAAATATGGCTGATGGTAAAAATCATGTTCGAGCAAAACAAGCTGGTTCAAAGAAGTCAGCAAGCTATTGAAAAGATAAGAGCAGAACTGGGAAAGATGCCCACAGAAGCTGCTAAAATCATCAAATTTCTGAATTCAAAAACTAGAGAGGAACTAGAGGAGCTGAAGATAGAAGATAGGACAGAGACCATCCTTGAGGTCAAGAGGGTCCTGAACAAGAGAGGAATGGTGCTACAGCTGGAGGAAAAGGTCCAGACAATGGACGCAGGAGTGCAAATATTTTTCAGCAAGATCGAAGCTCTACAGAAGAAAGGCCTTCCTAGTATGAGAGTTGTAAATGACAAGTTAATGATGCTTGCTGATTACAAAAAGAAACTAGCCACTGTGGCTAAGGATAGTTCAAAATTCTCAGGAATACAAGGCAGTATCATTGGCAAGGCATTCTTAGATGCTTTATAGTTAGACATCAGTATACAACATGAGATCCGATACATCTTCATCATCAAGCCAACTTTCGCCAAGTACACAGAGATGGATCAAGTATACCGAAGATTACTCAAAGTCAACGTTCCTAGTCACCTTCGATGGGAAGAGCTTTGCAATCTGATCGAGTAGTCGATGAGGTGTCCAAGCCTAGTCAGCCATCCCGTCAGACGAGGTCATGYAGAGGCCTCACCAACAATTCACCCCAGAAATCAATATGAATTTTCAACACGTCATCTAGCAGTTTCCTAAATTTTTGTGTCTTGTTAAGTTAGTTAGCTAAATTTAGATTTGCCACGTCTTGATCTTTAATGACAGGGTCGTATGTAATTTTGATTATAAATACTTCAAACTTTGAAGTACTGAGGGTTGATCTTTACACCCTGCCAGCTACAAGACTATAATCTTTATCAAGAGATCTTCCATTAATACAAAGAGACGTTTTCACTGGATTCTCGCTTGTTATTCATTGGTGATGTTTTCTTTTCTATGTTGAATGTTTTTCTTGCTCAGTTGTCATATTGTTTTCTAATCTAAAACTTTTAAAAGTAACACATGTTACAGGATTTATCTTTGTATACCCTGTTTCAGACTTTGAAAGATCTTAATGTTTATCTTCTAATATTACAGTTAAGAAATTCTTAAATGCTTCTTTACTTTAATTGATATTCTCATCTTTTCTTCTCTTCATCCTTTTACTGCTAAAAGAATCCAATGTATGCATTATCTTTCCCTGTGAAAATAATCTTTTGTTGTTGTTTTAGATTTATATCTTTATAATACAGACCCCATAGCCCAATGGATGCGTAAAGCCCCTTTAGCCAACTTAAGAAACACAACAAACCAGTAAATCGTATTTTATATAACTAGCCTAATATCTTAAAGTTAAAACATAGCTAAATCATATAGAGATATCCCTCTCTGAAACTGGTAGGGCTAGATTCCAGTTTCGAAGTGGTTGGATAAAGTTACCTCTTGTAAATTTCTTCTACCCTGACAACCTTTGGGAATTTACAGAGAGTTAACATAGTGGCAACCATACTGGGGAGTTGAACAAACTTTCAACCCCACATTTTCTTTTTCCCTAGAAGAAGACTTTTTTTCTGAACAAATTGTAAATCTGAGAAAGAAATAATGTTTAGAGGTTGTTAAAAGCTTGTTCATATTAATTTCGGACTCATAAAACTAAAAAATATATAAAAATTAGAAAAATCTAGCTACTAAAAGAGTTTATACTCGTTCTCACCTAGACCCAGAACCCACAATAGCGAATGATAATCTAGAACAGTTACATAGAAGGAAGATTGTTGCAGAAAGTTCAAGGAGTCGTAGTCTCCTTCACAAGTCCTCCTCTCTCCCAGAGGAACCCATTTCCCTTCAAGATCTCAACCTTGACACCAATTTCGAGCAAAGCCTATTTAGAACGAAATTGGATAGCTTCGTAACTGAAATTGTTTTAGACCCAAAAGGCCTACAACCTTGGACCCCTGAAATACTATCTCCCACTACAAAACCTCAAACCATTCACTTCATGCCAGCAAGCCCCTCGTCTTCCTCATCTTTTTTCATTGCCCCACCTATCATCCAGGTTGTTGTCCTACCTCCTCCACCTATCATGGCAACCAGATATCCTCCCTTGGTGTTGGTCGCACCTCTACATTCTATGCCCCAGGATTATCAAATGAGACTTCCACAGTTCGATGGAACATGGCCCTTGAGCGCACAACAACACATTGATAAAATGAATGACTGTTTTGATCTGCAAGAAGTAGACGAAGATGTCGTTCAAATGAGATTGTTTGTGCAGAGTTTGACCGGTGACATTAAGAAATGGTACAAAGGTTTACGTGCTGCCTCAGTGCTCGACCTTACAACGTTTCAAAGAAGTTTTCTGGACATATGGGAGTTAAAGAAAAATCCTCTCCAAATCTTGTCAGAATACGAAAACATCAGAAGGAATCAAGGCGAGACAGTTCAAGATTACTGCACCCCCTTCAATAATCTATACAATGCAATTCCAGTTGATATTAAACCCCCACAAGGTTTAACACTGATAAAATTCCTTGACGGTTTCGACGCTGATATGTCATATCAATTAAGGGAAAGAAACTCCACCACCCTGGAGGACATGCAGAAAAGCGCGATAAGTGTGGAGGCCAACCTGTTGGCTAAAAGGGCACGCCAGAGGACCGAAAGGAGAGTCACGATTAAAGAAGAACCTTCCACATATTCTTCTGATGCCAAATTGGATTTCTTAGCTATTGAAATGGAAAGGATGATGGAGAGACTTGCTGTATCTGAAAGAAATACTCCTAGAGAAAATCAACCCACTCCACAAATTCGAAATCCTAACTTTAGAAGAAATCCTCCTCAAATCAGGCAGAGGGATCCCAAGGATCAAAGAGAATAGAGGGGTCCTGATCAACAAATCAGACCACCCCTATAGGAAAATTATGCCGATGAAGGAGAAGAGGTAATTGAAGAATTGGAGGACACTCACAAAATTGTTGAGCCAAAGAAGAGCACCTACTCCTTTCAGCCTCGAAGGGGAAATAGCCAAAGTGAAAATTCCCATTCCCCTTTCTGAGTTGATGAGTAAGGACACTTACCAATCACAGGTGATCAAAGCACTGAGCATTGAACCTGATATAGGCACGAAGGCCTTAACTGTTGGATCGAAAAATCATTCAGACACTATAAATCTTACCGATGATCAACCTGAACTCTTGTTTGGTCCGAAAGTTGATGGTCAGACTGACACTGGTGCTGTCACTCCTTTTTACATCAGCCTTAATATACACGACCTGATTTTGCGCAATGTTATGTTAGATTCGGGTGCTTCCCATAACCTGATGCCTAAAGCAGTGATGGAAAAATTGGGACTTGAGGTCACCAGACCTTACAAAGACTTACACTCTTTTGACTCCAGCAAAGTTAGATGCATCGGTTTGATCAAGGACCTATGTACCACTCTGGTTCAGATTCCAACGAAAAGCATGGTTATGGATGTTGTGGTCGCAGACATTCCCCCGAAATATGGTATGTTGTTGTCCAGGTCTTGGGGAGCCAAGTTGAAAGGTACTGTGCAGTTGGATATGTCGTATGCCACCATCCCAGTATTCGGGCAATAGAGAAGACTGTACAGAGAGATGTTGATGAAATATATGGTCAACAACCAAGAAAATCCACATAACTATCCTCTGTACTTTGCACATTCTGACCTAGATTCCTTCATCCTATATAATGATGGTGATAGAGGAGAACAAATCGCTAAGATGGAAGAAGATACACTTGATCCGAAAGAAGGCCAAGAGATCAGTGAGGCAGAAAGAAAGAAAAATGTGATAAGTGAAGAATTTCCAGCAGATTTCTAGAGCATGTACTTCGATGGAACTGTAAGCAAAGAATGAGCTAGTGCAATAGTTTGGTTACACAATCACAGATCCAGGTATTTAGAAAACCATTCTTACAAAATGAATTTTCAATGCACTAACAACATAGATGAGTACGAAGCTTTGATGCTCGGTCTAAAACTACTAAAGAAAGTTGGTGCCAAACAAATCATGGTAAGAGGTGATTCAAAATTAATTATCAAACAAATCAAAGGTGAGTATGCAGCAAAACATCCCTGTCTCAAAGCTTATAGGAATTCTATTTTGGATTCCCTTAAATGTTTCACTGAAGTTGACTTACAGGTTATGCCCAGGGGACAAAATATTTTAGCAGATGGTTTAGCTACGTCAGCAGCTACATGCAAGATACCTTTTTGTTCCACTTGTCCATACATGGTGGAGGTGAAGTGCAGACCGACTGTCCTTGACAACATCAGATAATGGCAGGTATTTGGGAACGATGATCAAATTGAAGATTTTCTACAATGTAAAAATGATTTCGAGTGTACAAACATAGACTTAGAAAACGAGGATGAAAATGTAAATAAATCTGATTTTGGAAATGATAGTGTAAATAAGATAGATTCAGGAGAGTTAAGTGAAGATGAGATAGAATCTGACGTTTTGCATTTAAAGAGTAATGTTTTACCTAGGGGTTTAGTTCCTTTAGAAGAACTTTTTGATTTTAATGATGTAGCTAAAAAACTAAAAATTGAAGCCAGTGGTAAAGAGGTTGAAGACGTTAACATAGGGATAGAAGAGAAGCCCAGGATAGTAAAACTTTTTAAATCCTTACCTCCTAAGCATAAACTCAAATGCATTGAACTTTTCAAGGAATATGTGGACGTGTTTGCTTGGGGTTACGAAGATTTAAAATCTTATGACACAAGCATCATACAACATAGGATCCCGATAAAAGAAGATCAAAAGCCTTTCAGACAGAAACTTAGGAGAATCAATCCCAAGTTACTTCCCTAGATTGAAAAAGAAATTAAAAATATGTATGATGCTAAAATCATAGTTCCCTTATGATTTTCAAAATGTGTTTCAAATCTGGTCCCAACCTGAAAGAAGTCTGGGGAAATCAGGCTTTGCATTGATTTTTGAAACCTGAACAAAGTTTCTCTAAAGGACAACTACCCATTGCCGAAAATGGACCACATCTTACAAAAGGTAGTTGGATCCATATGAATCTCCTTACTGGACGGTTTCTCAGGCTATAACCAGGTTCTCGTTCACCCATATGACCAAGAGAAATTAGCCTTCACAACACCTTGGGGCACCTTCATGTACGTGAAAATTCCTTTCGGGTTGAAGAACACCGGGGCCACTTTCCAAAGAGTGATGGACATCAATTTTGTGGAATAAATTGGCAAATTTATTGTCATTTATCTAGATGACATAATTGTGTATTCCCAATCTGATGACGAGCACTTAAGACATCTCATATGAGTATTTGAGAAATGCAAGAAATTTGAGATTTCTCTGAATCCTAATAAAAGCCTTTTTAGATTAGAGGAAGGTAAACTATTGGGGCACATAATCTCTAAGGACGAAATTAAGATAGATCCTAGCAAAATAGAAGCCATTCAGAAATTAGAACACCCAAGGAATATCAAGGAGTTACAGTCTTTCATTGGAAAAATAAATTTTCTGAGAAGATTCATACCTAACCTGGATGAGCTTCTTAGGAACATCACAAACATGTTAAAAAAGGACACAAAAATAAAATGGGACACTGAATCTAAATAGTATTTTGACCAAGTTAAACATGCACTCACACAGGCTCCAGTCTTGATCAGTCCTGATTTCACCAAAGATTTTTACCTTTTTTATTTCGCTTCTGAACATACCATTACAACAATATTACTATAGAAAAACAACGAAGGGTATGAAAAACCCATAGCCTTTTTCAGTAAAGCATTAAGAGATGTTGCTTTGAATTATAAAATAATGGAGAAACAAGCTTTCTCCCTGGTGAAAGCCATAAAGGATTTTAGAGTATACATTATCCATTCCCACACCATCACTTATGTTCTGAACACGGTAGTAAAAGAAATTTTAACTTAGGACAACCCAGATGGTCGACGAGGAAAATGGATTGCTATCATTCTAGAATATGACATAGAGATTAAGCCTACTAAACTGATTAAAGGTCAAGGTCTAGCAAATTTAATGGTTGAATCCAATTTCCATGCTCTTGATATTAATTTCTTAGTTGCAGTAGATGAACATGGAGAGCAGGCGACTCCAAGTGTGAAAGAGGTATTTCTGAACTCTCCATGGTATGCAGACCTGTTATTTGTTTTGCATAACTTACAATCTCCCCCTGGTCTGACCAAAACTAAAGCTAGGTTTTTGAAATTGAAAGCATTAAAATTTTGCATTCTAGAAGGCAATCTATATTGGAAGGATCCTGGAGGTATTTTGTTGAATTGCCTGTTAAAAGATGAAGCTGACAAAGTTTTGTACGATTTTCATGCAGGAGATTGCGGTGGTCATCTGAGCTGGAAGACCACAGCTAATAAAATTCTCAGAGCTAGATTATATTGGCCTACGCTGTTCACCGATGTGCATCAGAAAGTGACTTCGTGTCATAAATGTCAGGTTTTCGAGGGTAAAAAGAAGCTCCTTCCTTTTCCCCTGAAACCAATCTCTGTTGAAGCTCCTTTCCAACAATGGGGATTAGACTTTATCGGAGAAATACATCCTCCTTCTTCAGGCCAACACAGGTGGATTCTTACTGCTACTGACTATTTCACAAAATGGATCGAAGTTGTACCAAGCAGGCAAGCTAATGATTCTGTCATTATTAAATTTCTTGAAAATAATATCTTGTCTTGTTTTGGATGTCCTAGAAAGATTATAACTGACAATGTAGGTGCTTTCCAATCTAAGAAGCTCATAGACTTCTGCAACCAGTATCATATTGGTTTGGGTCATTCCAAAGCTTATTACCCTCAGGGAAATGGGTTGGCAGAGTCATCCAATAATACCCCGGTGAACATTATTAAGAAAACTTTGCAAGAAAACAAAAAGTCATGGCATAACAAGCTGGTTTTTGCACTATGGGCTGATAGACTGACCACCAAAAGGTCAATTGGTATGTCACCATATCATCTGGTCTATGGCATTGAAGCAGTTTTTCCCACTTCCTTAGGAGTTCCTGTCATGAAATTGCTGCAAGAGATGCAAGACGAGTCGAATGACTCCCAAAGAAGGATAAACTAGATGATCCACTTGCAACAATCCAGAGAAGAAGTACACAACAAAACTCAGGTTGTCCAAGAAAGCATTAAGAAGATCTTTGAAAAAAGAACTAAAGAAGATGACTTTGAGCTAGGTGACTTGGTTCTAAGATGGGATGCTCGAAATGAGGATAAGGGGAAGCATGACAATTTCGACAGCCTATGGAAGGGACCTTACATGATTCAAGCATTCAGAGGAAACAATGCCTTCTTTCTCAACAACAACGATGGGACAAACATGCCAGGAGGACCTGTGAATGGTAGAATGTAAAAGCACTATTCACCTCCTTAGTAGGGACCTGCAGTCACACTTTCCATTGTACAAACCATTTTCATTTTGCTTACAAGTTTTTGAGTGAAATAACTTTGATCAGATGGTCGAAGCCTACAGAGAAGGCCCTAAGCCACTAAACATTGTCTTCCAGTTTTCAAAAATAAAACCAATCAAGAAACAATGGCAACTATGAAGAAAGTTTTTCAGAACATCAGGAATCAGGATTCTTGGCACTTCACAAGGAGAGTACCATCCCCAGGTGGAGCTGTTGTTATAACCCTATAATTTATAGGATCAACTGGTGACTGAAATGTTATCTCTTTAGTGATTTTTGTTTACCAAATGATTTTCCATTCTGCAAATAATTTGAGAAAAGGAAAAGAAAAGAAAAAGAAAAAGAAAAGAAAAAGAAAAGAAAGAAAAAGAATAAAAGAGGGCATAAAAGAAATTCAATAGAGCCCCATGCAATAACAATGATTTGGTCCATACCGTTCAAGCATGGCCAAGTTCTTTTAAATTTGTGTTGATAGGAGTAGTGAATAAGCTTGGATAAACTGTTTAATCTTAGCCAAATGATCTAGGTTAGTTAGTGAATAAATTTGACCAAACTGCCTAATCTTGGTTAGATAACCCCAGGATAGAGTAATTTCTTAGTCCAACAGTTTAATCTGGGCTAATTGTCATAGGTAATTAGGTTAGAGAATAGGGTAGTTTGCTTTATCTCAATAAAACAAGCATGATGATCAATGTTGAACCATATCTTTGAGGTTTAAAAGGTTTGATGTCTAACCCCTTGGTGATAAAAACATGGAAAAGCTTGGGAAAACCCACAATATGCACTTATCCTAAGTTTTTCAGAGCACATATGCATCCGTGCTCATATTTAAGCACAATGCATAGATGAACGGTCGGAGAGTGGGCACCCAGATCTACGGTTGATAGGTATTTTCGGACCGCCCCGACCATTCTACCTTTAATGGTGGGGGGGGGGGGTCTGGAATCGGAAATAACAAAGGAACATATA
>JASDQU010102508.1:321402-376383 GCA_032191745.1 Picea mariana
GATGGACGACTCATATTGTTTTTCAGACCCCCCCGATCGATCTGTTTTTAACGGAAGGGGGGGGGTCTAGAATGGATTGTTTTATGATGGGTCCCTTATCTCTACGTGGTAGGAATCCATTGGTTCTGAATATCATTGCCTCCCACGGTCTGACATACCCTATCACCCCATGATTTCATTATCCACATTTTTCCCATAGAGGTCACATCTCATAACTCTGTCAGTCCATTCCCCTTGTTCACCCTTTACAAGTCCCCTCACCATGGTTTCGCCCCAATCAAATCCCGCCATGTCACCCAGCCATATTCTTCAGTCATTGTCAGCTACCATCTCATGCTCTAAACGACCCATTGGCCATTTATTACTAGCTAACTTATCTGTTAACCTGTTGACCTATCTCTTGTGCCCAACCGGTATCCATTTGCTCAAAACTAACTTCACCCTTCATTCCCTCGTCATTTACCCTGTCATTGCACCACATAATTTTTTTCCCATTTTCCTCTTCGTTACAGTCAACTGTCCAAAGCCACCATCATCCCCACTAACGATTGTTTTATTTGCAGGTATTTTTATAGTGATGGCGCCAAAATAAAAAAAACAGAAGATGAGGAAAATCCTTTCCTCCCGTCCCCTGTCGACCTCGACATGATCCATCTAGCCGACAAAGACCATTTAATCGTAGACACTAGATGCGAGTTCAACTTCGTGGACTTGCAGTCATGGCTCAAAGAGGTTTTCCTTGACCAGAGCGACGAAATTGGGCTCTGGGAGTCAAACCTTCCCCTGTATCTTTTCCCCCAGGTTCACCATTTCCCTGAATTCGCCCTCAAATGACAAGCTCATTACCTTCCCAACCAGAGAGCCACAGTTTCTTCATCTGGAGAAACATTGTTCTTCATTACACCAAAAACCATTGATTAGATGATGTAGATACCTAGAGCCGAATCCGCCTCACCTTTCAAACTTGAAACCATCACAAAACTCTACTAGAAATTATCATTTCCCCAAAGAGCTCAAATTTTTGAACTTTTTCTCCCACAGGTCGCTCAGGTCCTCACTACAAATCCCCCATATCCTTCATCCCTGTTCTCAGTGAAGGGAAACTAGGTCATTTCGTCGCTCTGCGCCCTCCCTGGGTATTTTTCGGATCAATGGGTGGATGAACCCATATTGGGTTTTCTATCCATATTCTCCACATACGAGAAACCCACCACTCAGTTCGACTACAATGACTTCCTGGCAGACAACATTCATGAGAAATTCTCAAATTTCACCACAGAAGGCATGTTTCAGTATTCCTCAATACTAGCTTACATGTTCATATTCTTTCAAGAAGAGAAATTCTTCTTTTTGATGCAGAAGATGGACAAGGATGGGAGGCCACAAGAGGTGACAACATGGACTTCGCTGCTCAAACACAACTCTACAGAATTCAACTTCAAACAATTTATCGAGCAGTTTTACCATCCCGTGGTGAGCATGCTCAGTGGCAGACCTGAGCCAAGAATAAATGACGAAATTCAAAGGATATTACACCTTTTAGACCTTGCAAAAATGGGAGACTGGTACCTGTACCAGGACCACACAGAGATCAAAGTGTATGGGTGCGAATTGGCTCTATACAAGTTACCCAAGTATCTTCTTGTGAGAATATTTTTCCTGGAATACATAAGACAAATGATTAATTCAGATGACATACATTTTGTGTCTCTGAAGAAGAAGCAACAACTTAGAATCAAAGGGCAGATTGGGTCATTCATCTGCAATAGCCGAGGCACTGGGGAGGAAGCAGATAGACTGTTGAAGGAAATGAAGTTTTTTGCTAGCTTCATATGGAATTACGACCCCTGCAGGATAATTTCAGAGATGAGAGTTAAGAATAAGAATATCCCATATGTCCACACATCCAGGCCTAAGATAGAGAAGTTTATCAACCATTCAGAATGGGATCCGAACACTTTGGTTGAGACAGAACAACAAGACCTTTTAGTCACTATCTGACAGACGACTACACCACAAGCTCCCAAGAAGAAAAGGTGCAAGAAGGAAACTTCACCTTCCATTACTGAAGTATCGTTCGAAGAGTTCCAATTACACACCAAGAGGCCAAAAACCAGTTAGGCACTCGGCACGGCTGGTGAAGAGGGAATTCAATCCACTACAACTATGGAGGTTGATCTGTCGCTCCTTAGTACAAGCAACAAACAAATCATGACTACAGTGTTGCCCAAGAAGTGTACAGATACTCCACCAGCCAGCCAGTCGAGCCAAATAGGCTCGAAATTGAGTATTTTTGAGAAGTATGATTTCATCAAAAAGAAAAATCAGACACTGACCAACAACACGTATGCTCAGTTCTGGAAGCAAACATCCACTGCACAACACAAACTGTTGTCTACATTCAACAATGAGAAGGGTAGAATGCACATGGTATTTCTGCAAGCACAGGTGCCAGACCTGAAAGTAATCACCGATTACAAAAGGGCAACATTTGAGTTTCAGACTAAAGACGTGCATCCAGCTGATCAAATGGATCTACACAGGCAAACTGGAGAAATGGTTTTCTCCACATTGGCACATGCTTCTACTGATCCTCCAAGTTACAAGTATCTCTGAACAATGTCCAGATGTAGCTGAAGTTAAAAAAAATATCATCCTTTGCCAAGGATAACAGGATTAATACGTTGGAGGAACTGGTCCTCAAGATCGGATATGATCCCTCAAATGTGAAAGTAGTTGAGGAGATACTCAAAAATAAAAATGTTGATATAGCATCTCTAAGGAAACAGTTGAAACTGCCACCAACAGAAGATTCACAGGAAAAGGAAATAGCGGAGACAGAAGGGGAAAAGGATGAGATGCTCAATCTCATCATGGAGTAGAATGCACAGTTGAAGGAAATGGAAGAGGAATTGGAAAATCTAGTGAAAGAGAAGGAGCAGTCAAAGCCCATGGAGGCCATTCCATTGAGCGCAGTTCCACTGACAGGAGTGAGCACAACGTCTGTAGCAGAAATTCCCTCGGCAACTCCACTGATAGCCCTAGAGAAGACTATTGAACTGGCTAAATCCATGGAAGAAATGAATTTTCAAGAGACAAAGATTAGCAGACTCAAAAAGGAGATTGAGAAACTTCAGGAACTCAATTCTTCTTACCAAACTAGCTACTCCAAGGAAAAACAAACATCAGACCAACTCAAACAGGAATTGCAACAGCTTCAGAAGCAAACACTGGCAAGAAAAACACTTGCCGAGGTCAAGGAAAGTGTCTGGATGGACATCACCAAGTTCATGAATGAAATATGGCCGATGATACAAATCATTTTCAATCAAAATGAGCTGGTGCAAAGAATTCAACAAGCTATTGAAAAGATAAGAGCAGAAATGGGAGAGATGCCCACAGAAGTTGCTGAAATCATCAAATTTCTGAATTCCAAAACCAGAGAGGAACTAGAGGAGCTGAAGATAGAAGATAGGACAGAGACCATCCTTGAGGTCAAGATGGTCCTGACCAAGAGAGGACTGATGCTATAGTTGGAGGAAAAGGTCCAGACCATGGACGCAGGAGTGCAAAGATTTTTTAGCAAGATCAAAGCTCTGCAGAAGAGAGGCCTTCCTGGTATGAGAGTTATAAATGACAAGTTAATGATGCTTGTTGATTACAAAAAGAAACTAGCCACTGTGGCTAAGGATAGTTCAAAATTATTAGGAATACAAGGCAGTATCACGGGCAAGGCATTCTTAGATGCTTTATAGTTAGACATCAGTATACAACATGAGATCTAGTACATCTTCATCATCAAGCCAACTTTCGCCAAGTACACAGTGATGGATGAAGTATACCGAAGTTTACTCAAAGTCAGCATTCCCAGTCACCTTCGATGGGAAGAGCTTTGCAATCTGATCGAGTAGTCGATGAGGTTTCCAAACCTAGTCAACTATCCAGTCAGACGAGGTCGTACATCGACCTCACCAATGGTTCACCCCATAAATCAACATGAAGTTTCAACACGTCATCAAGCAGTTTCCTAAATTTTTGTATCTTGTTAAGTTAGTTAGTTAAATTTATATTTGCCACGTCTTGATCTTTAATGACAGGGTCGTATATAATTTTGATTATAAATACTTCAAACTTTGAAGTACTGAGGGTTGATCTTTATGCCCTGCAAGCTACAACAATGTAATCTTTATCAAGAGATCTTCCATTAATACAAAGAGACGTTTTCACAGGATTCTCGTGCGTTATTCATTGGTGATTTTTTCTTTTCTATGTTGAATGATTTTCTTGCTCAGTTGTCATATTATTTTCTAATCTAAATCTTTTAAAAGTAACACATGTTGCAGTATTTATCTTTGTATACCCTGTTTCAGACTTTGAAAGATCTTAATGTTTATCTTCTGATATTACAGTGAAGAAATTCTTAAATGATTCTTTACTTTAATTGATATTCTCATCTTTTCTGCTATTCATCATTTTACTGCTAAAAGAATCCAACAAATGCATTAGCTTGCCTTGTGAAAAGAATCTTTTGTTTCTGGTTTAGATTTATATCTTTATAATACAGACCCCATAGCCCAATGGATGCGTAAATCCCCTCCAGCCAACTTAACAAAAACAACAAACTAGTCAATCTTATTTTATATAACTAGCCTAATATCTTAAAGTTAAAACATAGCTAAATCATACAGAGAGATCCCTCTTTGAAACTGGTAGGGCTAGATTCTAGTTTCGAAGTGGTTGGATAAAGTTACCTCTTGTAAATTTCTTCTACCTTGACAACCTCTGGGAATTTACAGAGCGTTAACAGAGTCTAATATCTAAAGAATCATACATTACATTATATTTTGAGTCCGTGCATGGAGTCTAATTACTCATTCATTTACACATCAACATTTAAGATAATTTACATCCTACTTACGTGTCCATATAAGGTTGTAGGTGAATGTCATGTCTTATCTAGATAATGCAATTTAGAGTTCAAGGTTGGCTTATAATTCCATACAAGAAATTAAGAAGACCCAACAATAAGTAGATAAATAGTTAAAGGGTTAGCTTACAATTCCATGGAAGGAATTCTAAGGAGGACCCAACTAAATTTATCCTTGAGCAAGGAATTCAATGCTATGTTTTTAAAAACCACTACTATCATTTAACAAGGTGCGGGGACCCACATCACTACAAAAGTATGAGTAAGGACAATTATTTGCACTGGAAGAAATTAAGGTGGGAGTGATAATTAAATGTTCATAATTATTTTATAAATGGTTGATATCTTCTAGAGGTACAAGCTTCACTTGTTTACATTACAAGCACATCATCTTAGCATAAAAATGGAGAGAATTTTTAGATGATTAACAAAAGTGAGCAGATATGATTTTCTAAAATAAAGAAAAAGAATCCCTTCTATTGGAGATTGTTCCAAAATTTTTGAACTAAAGGACAAGTTTATTTTTTTTATCAAGCATCAAGGATGGATAGCTACATAATACCATTACTATTATCTAAATTCAATGAAAGTAAAAATAGGAAGGATATCATTTTTGGATGGGAGTGTTGGGCTAGGACTCAGAGTGATTTTTCCACTTGCTCACAGAAGGAGTTTTTTCGGGCACCTATAATTTTCCTTTCAGGAAAACGCCAAGGATAAATCCCCACACCAATTCGCAGATCAAAGGGTAAGTAAATAGTTTGGTACTCTGGAAAAAACAAAGAGAATAAAAACAAGAAAATGATGGGTGATAGTCCAAGCCAATTCGCAAATGTTTGCATCCTGAACCCAGGGATTTGAACAAGAAAAATACATAGGACAAGCACCCAATAAACTCTCTGATGTTTGCATTCTTAACCAAGGGATTAAAAATGAAAACCGCATAGGAGAGGTACCCAATAAACTCGTAGACGTTTCTATGTTTGACCTAGGGATTGAAAAGGAAAAGCACAGAGGATAGCCACCCAATAAATTCACAGACGTTTGTATACTTAACCTAGGGATTGAAAAGGAAAAATGTAGATAAGAAGTACCCAATAAACTTGCAGACATTTGTATGCTTAACCTTGGTATTGAAAAGGAAAAATGAAGAGGAGAGGCACCCAATAAAATCACAGACGTTTGCATGCTTAACCCAGGGATTGAAAAGGAAAAACGTAGAGGAGAGGCACCCAATAAACTCCCAGAGGTTTGTATGTTTAACCCAGGGATTGAAAAGGAATAATGGAGAGGAGAGGTACCCAATAAAATCACATATGCTTTCATTCTTAACCAAGGGATTAAAAAGGAAAAACACAGAGGAGAGGCACCCAATAAACTCGTAGATAAAATCTCATTCCAAATGAAAGAGAACCAATAAATAGATAATCACAGAGGGAAAAGAAAAGGAAATGAAAATGCATAGGTTAAGATATCATGCCAAAACATAGAGAACCAATGTAGAGACAAGAGCTGAGGTAAAAGAAAAGAAAACCAAAACGTAGAGATTAATATCTCATGCCAAAACCTAGAGAACCAATGTAGAGACAAGCACTGAGGGAAAAGAAAAGAAAACAAAAATGCAGAGGTTAAGATCTCATGCAAAAACATAGAGAACTAATTCAGAGACAAGAAATGATGGAAAAAAAAGGAAAAACAAATTGCATATATATTCAGGGAGAAATCACCTACCCAAAATGCAGAGAATAGAAATCACAAAAAACGCAAGGACATTTAATCACTTAGAAAATTTCAGATGAAGGATGCTGGGCGAAATGGTTTTAAAACACCAGGTTTACTTGGGTGTTGGGTGAAATGGTTTAAAATGCAAAGAAGTAATAAATTGTAGAGGATGCAAGGGATATAATTCACATAGGAAGCATTCGACAACCACTTGACTTCTCCATACCATCAATCAATAGACTAATTCTAAAAACATATACACAATACAAACTTGAGATAATGAAAATTCAAATGAAAATACCACGACTAGAAGATGTAGGCTTGATGACGATACTTGGTGATTGGCATTCCCTTCCCTTGTCTGCTTTCAAACCACTGAGACTTAACCGGTACCTCCCAACCAACGCTAGGGGTACTCTTCTTCCCCCATAGCCCCACAATCCACAAAGGGGCCACGCATAAACACCAAAATAATACTCTAGCTCTTAGATCACCTCGCAAGGTAGAGATAGAACTATCTCACTCAAGTTGGGTATCCCAACTCTCATAAGAAAAAACAATCAAAATTTCTGCAGCATAACCTTACCCATACCAGTCATGATCCATTCCTCTTATCAACCATTTCTTTTATAGAATTTTTTTTAGTGACCACTTTTCATTTGCACATTTAATTCATTTAAAAAAAATTAATTAGGAGTTACTCCCCCCATACACTTTTCACTTGTTCCCTTAGTTGCACCAATAAATCCACCATTTAATTTAATTAAATGTCAATTTCCCTCACCCATCCTAAAAGCGCTTCTAAAATCATTCATAGTTTTCCCTTTATTCCATTTATTTCCCTTTTAATTACTAGTGCCTTTCTAAAACTGAGCTGTGATAAACTTAGAAACGTTCTTTAGTTAGACTAGACTAGATACCTTTCTATGCTTACACATCTTTATGCTTTATTCCTTTCTCAAATTAAATTCTGATTTTGTATTTATATGAACAAGTGTATTATTCACTCTAGATTTATTTTATTTTATTGATTCTTAATTTGATTTATTTCATCCCCTCACCATTTAATTTAAAAATTTAGTTTTTAGTCTCCTCACTCACTTAGAATTAGGCTTAGTTAATCTTTATTTGAAAATGCCTAGACCTTTAGGGATTATGCTTAATAAATACATTCTTCAGTTAATTAATTAATCAATTAATTAATTAGGCAGGTGCTCAAGATTTTAAGGTTCAAAATTCACTCAAGTTTTCTAGGCCACCTAGATTCATTAACTCATTTTTTTTATACCAACACTTTCTCTTCAAGACGCACTCTGTGCTCCAATGGTGCCACTTTACTTTGATTCAATTTTTAATTACATGACGTGCCCTTCAAGACGCACTATATGCTCCAAGGGTGCCACTTGCCTTTGACTGGTTTTGATAGTTTTCCAACCCTTGGAGTCAATACTTCATTCAAGCGACCTTGTGCGAGACTAAGGTCCTCTAAGGAATAAGGAAACTAACTTATTGTGTGCCCTTACAATATTCATGAGTGACTATCTTAGTCATCCCTTATGGAATCGTGGATCTCTTGAACTAGGTAATCGTTAACCTACAATTTGAGCCACGATGAGAATGCTAGTAGGATGTGAAAGGGTTTCTACCACACCTCTCCCTCAATATCTAGTTGTTGTGCATGACCTTTTTACTCCTTATGTGAGTTCGATTGGCAAGAAATCATCAGACTACATCCATCAACAAAACATTGTCAATGATCCATAAACAACATCATAATAGACTCGATCATATGTCACATATGCATAAATAAAAATTCCCAAATCAATACAGTCCATTCCCTGACTCGATCCAGAGTCCAAGGAGGTCCATTGATGCCATTTGCATCTTCAATATCTCAAGTGTCCTACACACTCAGGGGAAACTCATCAATACCATCTGTCAATACATAGATATCAAATAACAAATCATCATAATCCATAAACATCATCAACAAAATCCATAAGCAAACATACAACCATATACTAAAATTGGATCAATTGCACGCAAGTGTCCTCAAAGAATAAGTCAATAGCATGTGCTCGCAAGAGTGGGATGTTACACACATATTGTACCATCTGAATCCATGGGTCAAGGAGAAGGTTAAAAAAGAAATTGATTGAATGTTAGCAGTCGAGATAATTTTCCATGTAGACGAGGCTAAGTGGATAAATCCTATTGTAATCCAAAGCAAGAAAGGTACTAGTGATATAATAGTTTGTGTGGATTACATGAGTTTTAACTTAGATTTTGTACATGACCCTTTTCCAACTCCCTTTAGTGTTGAAGTGATTGATCAAGTAGAAGGAAAGGAGGCCTATTATTTTACAGATGGATTCTCATGCTACCATAAGGTTAGAATTATGGAAGAGGATAACAGAAATACTACCTTCACTATAGAATTGGGCCCTTTTGCTTATAATGTTATTCCCTTTGGATTAAATAGTTCCCCAATTGTTTGTTGGATGGTTGGCTTGGAAAATTGGTTATCATTGATGTCAACGCTTGGGGAGTGATCTTGGAGATTGATTTCAACCCTCAGAGATTGATGTCAACTATTGGAGAAGTCTAGAATTTCCATATATGTGGATGCGATCGTTGAACAGTTGGTTATCATCTGTATGATTGATAATTATTGTGATTTAGTTTATGCCATCATATGCGATGGATAAATTTGATGAAGTCTAAATGAAGCCCCAAAGGTGCGGTTATGGTACCCAAAGTTTAATGCATTTTTTGTACATGAAGGTAATTGTAAATGCATGTAATACACTCATATATGGATAGTATGCATCGTGCCATTTCTTGTGATATGTGGAACATCACGTGGTTCCTCATAGTTGGGAGATATGGATTTGTGAAATTGGAAGCCCCAAAGCATGGTCAAGAAACATGTAGGTGGTTATAAGTATTTCATGAAAGGGTAAAGTGGTTGTAACAAGAACTTTAAAGAAGCCCTAAAGTTTAGGAAATGATCCCTAAAGTTAAGGAAATAGGTCCTAAGGTTAAGGAAAGAGGTTACTTACAAAAGGTATAAATATACCTCAAGAAGTCTCCCATAAGTACATTATTTACACACACAAGTTCATTGAATATCTATCTAAGTGATCAAGTGATTATTATATGAGGTAACAAAGGATATATGAGGCATTTTTCAAAGGGAATATGAAGGAAAGAAGGTGGAAATTGCAAGGGAAGATGAATTCTTGTGAGGATGTGTTATAGGCTACGTCATTTACAACTCATATTACCATTTTTTCTATAACATTATTTATAGAATGATTCAAATAGAGAAACTTGGAGGATATTTATAACACATATCAAGGTACCTTTGGTATAAATTTAAGATTCTTTGTCATTGTATTTTGGTAGATATACTCTGTGGAAGATATGGTTTTGGATAGTCTTGGAACTAGTCTCAAACATGTGTTCGAGATAAAAAGGTCATAACTTATTCATAGAGCATCCAATTTCAATTTCAATGATACAAAATGAATTGGATATAGTACAGTCCCTAGTATGTCTTGTGATATTTTCATATCCTAATATCAAATATCACCCTCATGGAACGCTCTACAAGTTCTCTCTCTAGAATACACTAGAATTCAACAAGGTATGCCATTTTTTCTATAACTCCTTTTTTGGGAGGTTCCAAGCAGTGAAACCTGTAGGAATTATAGAGAAGATATTGAATTCGTACAACTTTCAAATATTTAATAGTTATAGGTACAAAGTTATTCTTGATGGAAGTTAGGGTTTGTGACTAATCCAAAAAATAGTCTCGTGAGACTAAGGTAAATTTTGATGAAGATGTTATTCTCTTGTTGATGAAGTTGAAGAAGGTATAAAGATCTATGATCACATACACTAGGTATTTTACAGAGTTGCATGTATGTTTATATGGATGTTTTGAGGGTTACATGATGATGATGTTATGTTGTATGGCATGATTGAGACATATCACGAGTGATATGGTATATGGTTGAGGAACATGGTTTGAGGTACATGATTGGTTGCATGTCTTGTTGATATTGGTATAATACATGTTGAGGCATATATTGTTTCTTCATTTAGCACATGATTAAGGTGCATGTTAGAAACTTGATGTTGGCATAGTGCTTGAGGCACATCTTGGTGATATTGGTGTATTAGTGGAGGTTTCATGCATGGTTGATGCACTGGTTGTGGTACAAATGTTGATGTACATTGTTGATGTACATGGTTGATGGATGGTATGGTACATGGTTGATGGATGGTATGGTACATGATTGATATTTGGTATACATGGTTGATGGTTGAGGCATATGGTATAGGTTGAGGTGCATGGTTGATGCATAGTTTGGTATAGGTTGAGGTGCATGGTTGATGCATGGTTTGGTACAAGTGCTGGTGCATGGTTGATGCACTTGTTGTGGTGCAGGTTGTGTTACACAATTGATCCTTGGTATGGTACATATTTATGGTTTGGTACATGGTTTAGACACATACCTTGTGATGGTATGTTGGTGATTTTGGTACATGCTTTGGTACATGGTCGAGACACATACCTTGTGATGGTATGTTGGTGATATTGGTACAGGCTTGGTAGAGGCATGTGTTGGTGATGTTGGAAATCTAGTTGAGAGGTGTCCTTGGTGTATGATCCATGTGAGAGGATCTAGTTGAGTATCGATGATAGTGACAGGTTGACATGTTACAAGTTGATGTGATGGGCTGGATACAGTGACTGGTTGATAGTGACAAGTTGATGTGATAGTGACATTGGTAGTGACAGTGACAATGATAGTGAAAATGACAGTTGTAGTGATTGTGGTAGTGACAATTGGTCTAAACTTATATTCTAGGTCAGTAGGATGGGCCAAGGAAAGGGGGTTGTATCCTCCTTCTAGTTGGATTCAAAGAATCGGGAAGTTGGAGCTTCCTTCAAGTTGGAGCATGAGAACTAGGTTGTTGTAGCCAGGGATGATTTTAAGGATGGAAATTTATTTTAAAATGTAGAAACCTTGCCAAATCATACTAATCCTTCATATGCCAAATATACAATGTTTGGCTATATTTTTGTAAAAATATTCAAATTTCTAAGGATTTTATATATAATTTGTATAAACTTTTGGCGATTTTTAAGGTAAAATAATTTTATCCTGTATAATTTGGGCGAATTATTTTTAGAATAGTGAATCTTTTTTGGGGAAAAACCATGGAAAATTATCCCATCAACGAAATTTATCCCCTAAAATCATCCCTGATTGTATCCACCTTCTAGTCGGAGCCGGAGAACCCAAGGGGTTGTATCCTCCTTCTAGTTGGAGCTAGAGAGTTCAGGGATTTGTATCTTCCTTCAGGTTGGAACCTATAAATAGGGGGTTGTATTCTTCTTCCAGATGCAACTGGAGAATTGGGAAATTGGTGCTTCCTATGAATGAATTCTTGATATATATAAGAAATCATTCTGTGATTTTATTCCATTTGGTTTTCCACGTAAATATTGGTGTAATGTATTCTCTATGTGATGTTGATGTGAAGATTATTATTACATTCTTATGATATATGATACATTGATGATAAATTATTGAAAATTGTTGATAAAGTGAAAGAATATATATTGTTGTTAAAAGTGGTATAAAGTGGTCATATTGATTCACCCCCCTCTCTCAGTATTCCAGCATTGTTTTCCCTCGAATAGTCATTGTTTCATTCTGTGACTTCATTCATAAATTTATTGAGGTTTATATGAATGATTGGACTATGTACATCCTATTAAAGGAGAACACATGGTTAATATAATTGACGTTTGATAGTTGAGGACAAATTTATATTTCTCTAAACCTAAAGAATTGTATTTTTTGTGTACATTTTGGAAATCAGCTAGGTCATATAGTATGTAGGGAAGGAGTACTAGTGGACCCTGTGAAAGTTGTGATAATTCTCAATATTTCCCCCCCTACAATTGTTGAACATTTGAGATCAACTTTGTGTCACATTGGATACTACAATAGATTTATTAGAAACTATTGAAGCATAATTGCCCTGTTGGAGAAACTACTAAAAAAATCTAAAGCTTTCAAGTGGTAGCGAGAGTGTGATCAGGATTTCAACACCTTGAAAGAAAAATTGAGTATTTCCCCTATCCTGGTATACCCAAATTGGCAAGTGGAATCCCATGCACACATCGATGTTTCTTATATTTCTTTGGGAGCAATCCTTGCCCAACATGGTGAAGGAAACTAAGATCATCCTATCTACTTTACCATTAGAAATATTTCTCAAGTCGAGCACAACTACACTACCACTGGAAGGGAAGGTTTGGAAATGGTTTATGCTTTGCAAATGTTTAGAAATTATTTGTTAGGAGGACATTTTAAATTCTTTACTAATCATTCTACTTTAAAATATTTGGTTAATAAGCCTGTTCTGGAAGATGGAATTTGTAGATGGTTGTTGTCATTTCAAGAGTTTTCTTTTGAGGTCGTTGTCAGGCAAGGAAAATTAAATGTGGGTCCTAACCATTTATCTAGAGTGAGTCAGGAGAGAGTTGCAGAGTTATAGATGACCAACTCCCATATGAAGATCTTTTCAAATTTGAAGCTATTTTTGATTACTTGTCTCACATTGCCTTATTTCTGAGCATGGGATTCTACCCTGAAGGTGGTTCTACAACTCAAAAGAGACACCTAATGTTTCATGCAATAGACTATTATCTTATTCTAGGTTAGTTGTACGAGTTGGGATTTGAGAATATCCTCAGATGATGTGTCCTTGACCATGAAATATTGGATATCCTGTGGGAGTGTCATAGTGTTGTTGCAGGAGTCCACGTACGAGGTAAGGTAACAACACAAAAAATATTATAGGAAAGATTGTAGTTGCTGACTGTATTCAAGTATGCCAAAAATTATGAGAGAACATGTGATTTCTGTTAGTGGGTTGGTAAGCCGTCATGCATATACAATTTCCCATTCCACTTGGTTCGTGCCTTGCAGGAATTCGAGAAGTGGGTTGTGGACTTCATTGGTCTCATTAATTCACCATCTAAACACTCAAAGGATAGATACATGATGTAGGAGCATCGCTCCAATGTCATCAAGCACTAGCTAGCTAGCACATCAAGCGCACATTCAATGGAAGGAGAGAGGCGCAACCCTCTCGTTTTTCAAATTTTGAAAAATTGTATTAAATGTTTGTAAGGCCGAAGAGCCAAAGCCATGCATGTGCACATAATGTGATTAAAAACTATCTTTAATGGTGCAAGATACCAAATATATAAAAATATGCAGAACATAAATAAAATTCTAGAAATGGCAGAATAATAGTAAAATATCCAACATAATCTTCACAATAACACATAAATGATATAAGAACAACAATAGAAATAACACTTTGATTCAGAAAGAAATGTTCACAGGCCTCTTCAAGGGGGAAACCTCCAATTGAGAAGCGCTCCGTTACAATAATCTCCAAGCTAGGGTTTTCATACCCTCGACCCTTATTTATACTAAATATGTCTATTAAGAGAAGCATCTAGAGGAAGATCCTTCTAGAAGCGGAAGCTTCTATTAGGTCTTCTTACATTCGCCTTATTCTATTTTATTGAAAGGCTTTATTAATATTGACCTTTATTACATCCAAATACATTGATCTATCTATGTGCGGGTTAGGACCTTAACATGTCCGCCCCCTTAAAAACAACCTTGTCCTCAAGGCTTGAGATGTGGAAACTGCTGCAGAATGGTAGTTGGTTCCCAAGTGGCACCTACTGGAGTCATATATTTCCACTATATTAGCACTTCCTTGATGGTTCTCTGACGTAGGCGATGCTCATGATGGTCCAAAACTGCTTCTGGTTGTAGCCAAATGGATCCTTCTTCAGCTAACTCTAGAAGGTTGGTTTGAATTTGACACCTAGTTCCAATCACCTTCTTCAAGCATGAAACATGAAAAACAAGATGTAGCTTCGACTGACTGGGCAGAGCTAATTGATATGCGACTTGTCCCACATGCTTGAGAACTGTGTAAGGGACATAAAATTTGGGTGCTAGCTTCTGACAATGCTCGGCCTTGAGAGAAGTTTTCTTATATGGTTGCAGTCTTAGAAACACCTAATCCCCTTCTGCAAATTGACATTCAGAGTGACCTTGATCTGCTTGCTGCTTCATTCTATTCTGTGCCATGACCAAGTTCTCTTTAAGGGTATGAAGGATATCCTTTCAGACTGTAAGTGTTTGGTCAACCGCTTGGACCTTCGGGGTACCTGGTAAGTATGAGAGAACTGAAGGTGGCTTCTGTCCATATACCGCTTCAAAAGGAGTCATGCGAGTGGCTGTATGGTATGTAGTGTTGTACCACCATTCGGCGAGGGGTAACCATTGAACCCACTGGTGTTGTTTTTCAGAGGAAAAGCACCTCAGATATGTTTCCAAACACTTTTTGACAACTTCCGTTTGACCATCCGTCTGGGGATGATAAGTTGAGCTAAGATGCAATTGTGTGCCTTGTAGCTTAAACAGTTCTTGCAAAAAATTGCTTGTGAAAGTTGGGTCTTGATCATAAAAAATAGAGTGTGGCATGACATGAAGCTTGAAGACCTGATCCATGAAAATTTGAGCCACCATGGATGCAGTAAATGGGTGGTGAAGAGCGCAAAAATGAGCATACTTGGAAAGGCAATCCACCACCACCATTATGAATGATTTATTCCCCGATTTGGGTAAGCCTGTAATAAAGTCCATACAGATATCCTTCCAAATACCAGGGGGAATCAGAAGCGGTTCGAGGGTGCCTGGAGATTTGATTGTTTCTCCCTTGTTGTGTTGACACACCTCACATTCAGCGACAAACTTTCGGATGTCTTGTTTCATACCATCCCAGAAAAAAAACGTTTGACTCGGTCATATGTTTTGGTGAACCGTGAGTGCCCCATTGTGGGTGTAGCATGAAGCTCATAAAGTACTGTGGATTTGAGCTTGGATTGTTTACTTAAATACAAGAGGCCTTTGTATCAAAGCTCATCCTAGAGCTAGGAGTACCCTAGGGGAGCCGGAGCCTTGTTTTGCAATTGCTGGATCAGATGCGAACTTTTGGGATCTTGAAGCCATTCCTGGCGCACAGCTTGGAGCCAATCGAGTGCCATGAAGAAAAGAGAAAAAAGGGATCCTTCATCTTCATATTTCTAGGACAGTGCATCCGCCACGACATTGTCTTTGCCCTTCTTGTAAATCATCTCATAATCATATCCAAAGAGCTTAGTCACCCATTTTTGTTGTTCCTGGGAGGAAATGCGTTTTTCTAGAAAGTACTTGAGGCTTTGATGGTTGGTCTTAATTTGGAAGTGTTTCCCAAGAGATAAGGATGCCACAACTCAATGGCATGCATAATCGCCAACATTTATTTTTCATAAATGGGTTTGCCCAGATTCCTTTCAGATAGTTGCTTGCTAGTGAAGGCCAAAGGTCGATCCTCTTGCATAAGGACTGTGTCGATTCCTTTCCCCGAGGCGTCACATTCCAACAAAAAGGTCTTTGTGAAGTCAGGAAGGGATAGAACCGGAATGGTGCACATGGCCATCTTCAAGGTTTGAAAAGCTTGAGAAGCTGTTGGAGTCCAAGTGAAAGAGTTCTTTTTGAGGAGAGCCATGAGAGGTGCTGCAATCTTTCCGTAGTTCTTAACAAACTTGTGACAATACCCTATGAGGCCCAAAAATCCACGCAATATTTTGAGAGTCTTTGGGTGCGGCTAGTCTTGCATAGCTTCAATCTTTTTCGGGTCCACCCTGACACCATCCTTTCCCACCAGATGACCCAAGTATTCTACTTCTGAGGCACCAAAAGCACATTTGGACTGTTTCAGGAAAAGTTGGTGCTGAGAGAGTAGGCAAAGAACTTGATCCACATGATTAAGATGGTCTGTCCAGGTTTTTCTATAGATGAGGATATCATCAAAGAAAACTAAGACAAAATGATGGAGAAAAGGGTGGAAGACATGGTTCATGAGGCTCTGGAAGGTGGAGGGGGCATTACACAAACCAAAGGGCATTACCAAAAACTCATAGTGGCCCTCATGAGTGCGAAAGGTGGTCTTGGGAATGTCAGACTCTTTCATACGTATTTGGTGATAGACCGAGCGAAGATCAAGTTTGGTAAAGAATTGGGCGCCACTCAATTCATCCAGGAGGTCATCAATGACAGGAATGGGAAATTTGTCTTTGATGGTCAGTTTGTTGAGAGCACGAAAGTCAGGACACATTCTCCAAGAACCTTCTTTCTTCAGTACCATGACTACCGGAGAGGAGTAAGGTCTCGTAGTAGGACGGATGACGCTGATAGTAAGGAGTTCCTGGACCATTTTTTCAATTTCATTTTTTTGTGCAAAGGGGTGGCGATATGGACGAATATTGGGGGGAAGGCTTCCTGGGACAAGGGGAATGGAATGATCATGAACACCGTAGGAAGGAGGGAGTCCTTGGGGAGTGGAAAATACTGTTTGATGTTTAGAAAGGAGGGCTTAGAGGTCTTGGGGCACTGGGGGTGTCTCTGTGGCTTGTATGGCATGGAGTTGGGCAATGACACTAGAATGACCTTTCTTGAGCAGTTTTTCCATGCGATGAGAACTGATGACCTCAGGTGAACCAGCAGTGATGCCTTGGAATTTATATTGGTGGCCTCCTTGGTCGAATTGCATGGTTAAGTTCTGAAAATCCATGAGAATGGGACCCAAAGTCCTTAGCCAGACTGCACCCAACACAATGTTGCAACCACCCATGTCAATAGCAAACATATGGGATTTTAGGTGGTAGTCACCAATTTGGAGATGCACATTTTCATAGCACCCACCACACTTCATAGAACCACCATTGGAAATCATGATTTGGAAATTGTTGATAGCATGGACGTAGCAATGGGTTTCTTGGACAATGCGGCGATGAATAAAATTGTGGGTGCTGCCACTATCAACCAGAATGATGACCTTTCGATGCTTGATGTAACCGATTAACTTGAGGGTTTGGGGGGTAGAGAAGCTGGTGAGATCATTGAGAGAAATGATCGGTTCCACTTTGGGAGGGCTGGAGGGAGGGTTTATGTCAGTGATTTCTGGTGACTCGGGCACAAGGGGAGTGTCAACATCCTCTTCCTAAATATCCTCAGAGATGGCCATAAAAAGATTTTTTTCCTTACATTTGTGGCCTAGGAAATATTTGTCATCACAATTATAACAGAGTCCTTTGAGTTGGCATTCATCCATTTCATCCCTGGTCAATTTTTGGATCTTTAATGGGGCGGAGGGAGTAGTGGGGTTTACTAGTTTAGGGTGAGGGATAAAGGAAGGCTTACGGTTTTGAGAGGAAACAATTTTTTGTGCTTCTTTAGTTTTTTTAGTAGCCTCCCCCAAGTTGTAGTTCGAGCCATGAGGACATGGGCCCGAATCTCCTCCTTGAGGCCACTGATAAAACACTCTCGAAAGAAAGCATCAGTCATGCCCTCTGTTCGAAAAGCCAGTGGCTCAAATGCAGCTATGAAGTATTTTATTGTGCCTGCTTGCTTCAATTTTGTCAAACGACCCAAATGGTTGGTGTCAGTGTCAAAGCGTTCATAAAGCTCAGTCACAGATTGGGTCCAAGCAATATACCCTTGACGGGAAGTTTTTCTCCATTGCCAGCGGTCTTGATCTAGATGGAGAACACCATACTAGAGTTTGGCCAAGTCATCTGTAATGTTGTAGAGCGAGAACTAATGTTCCATTTAGGTGACCCAACCAGTGGGGTCCGAGCCATCAAATTTGGTTACATCCACCCATGGAAGGCGTATGTCCCGTTGAAAGTGATGGGGCTGAAAGGAATGGGAAGAAGTTTCACCTTCAGTCTTTGTATGTGCATCGGGAAAATAGTCATCGGTAGGGATCTTGAGTTTGGTGCAGAGTGATGCAAAGATAGATTCAAGCTAGGTGGTTAGTTCGTGTTTGACTTCCGCCATTGCGGACTGCACGACTGCATTTATGGATGCATTTATGGTGGTATTGATGGATGTATCATGGGAGACAATAGTAGCAATGAGTTGTTGCACTTCTTGTTGGGTCTCGAGGAAACCATATTGCAAGGTGTTGAAGCAAGACTCCAGTTCTTGGCTACGGGTATGGGCCATGAGGATGGGTGAACTGAAAAGGAAGCAGCCGGGGTCAAAAATTTTTGCAGAAAAATGATATGGATGGATGTGATAAGGGAGAAGAGATGAATCTAATGGAATAGGTCTCAAATAATGATGAAAAAATTTCTAGACTTTTTTTTTTTTAGAGCTGCAAGGTTATACTTTGGTCTGAAGAATGCTGCAGTGCTGAAATCCCCAAATTCTTCACCAGAAAGAAATCTGTATTTACTTGGCAACCCAAACACAGATGCGCGGCAATAGATCTCACCGGTTTAATTTGTTTATGTTTATGTTTATGTTCCCTAAGGGTTAGGTATTCAAGGGTTCTATAGACAAGGGTTTTCCCTGTTCTATAGCTCTCTGATATATGTGTAGGGTCCAACAGTAGTACTCGGCCCAATATCTCAGGGCACTAACTAAGGAGGATAGACTGTACCCTTAGCCGTACTACTCGACTACCCAGGTACTAGAGAGTATCTTCCTGAGTGTTGTTCTCAGTGACACTATAGGAGTCCGACGGTCGATAGGTTTATCTAAATAGGGCTTCAGGAAATCTAGGCCGATTCGTACACAGGTGCTATCTGATGCGCTACCACTCGAAGGGGTACCAATAGGGGTTACAAGAGTGGCCAATAGATGTGCGCTTAAGAACCACTTGTATTTCCTGCATGTATGAATCCCTCAACCGCGGGTTTATGTGTGTAACGACAGATCTCTACCCTGAAAAAAAATACGTCTCTACCCTGAAAAAAAATACCCATAATTTCTGCCAAGGAAAGTGCTCTGATACCACTTGCAAGATACCAGATATATAAAATATGCAAAACAAAAATAAAATGCTAGAAATGGCAAAATAACAGTAAAATATCCAGCATAATCTTCACAATAACACAAAAATGATATAAGAACAGCAATAGAAATAGCACTTTGATTCAGAAAGAAATGTTCATAGGCCTCTTCGAGGGGGCAACCTCTAATCGATCAACGCTCAGTTACAATAATCTCCAAGCTAGGGTTTTCATACCCTTGACCCTTATTTATAATAAATATGTCTATTAAGAGAAACATCTAGAGGAAGATCCTTCTAGAAGCAGAATCTTCTATTAGGTCTTCTTACATTCGCCTTATTCTATTTTATTGAAAGGCCTTATTAATATTGACCTTTATTACATCTGAATACATTGATCTACCTATGTGTAGGTTAGGAACTTAACAAATGGTTGTAAGGATGAGATCTAGATGATATTTGGACTAGAAAGCCATTCAATGTAATTGAATGTAAATTAATGAGAGCTGGTGAGATGGAGGGAAGAGCTCGATGAGCCCCTCTTTGTAAAAAGATCTTCTTTGTATATATATGGGATGGGAGGAGTAGAATAGAGAATAGGTTAGAGAGGAGAGGAAGCTGTGACTCTGTTGCAGTCCGGGCTGACATTGTAAAGATGCATTTCATATTAATACAATCATAGCAGTTTTTCCTGCATGTTATTATGTGTTTGTTGATGAATGTCTTTATGCGTTTATGATATGTTGTAGATGGATGTTAGATGTGCATTTGTAGGGATAGATAGATTTTTCTATCTGTGGGTTTCCTGATTTTACGTCTGTTTCTTTGTGGCTTCATGCAAGAGGTTGCATGACAGAACACTGTGGGTTCGGTAAGCCAGTGCATAGAGTGCACTTCTGAATTCTGCGGAGTTTAGACAAACACGTGCCAGGAGGGTGCACCAGAGGAATTCATTGACTTGAAGAGAAGATTCCTCAGGGTTGCTAAACACCCTAAAAGAAGAATTGTGCTGAGGAGAGCACAGAAAGAGGAGAAGCAGAATTGTTGAGAATTTTGTAAAGGATCTGACAAGAGGGCATTGAGCAAATGCACATGATGCATTGAGGAGAACTCTATTTCAAGTTCGGAAATAAGACAGAGTCATTGAGGATTCTGGAGAACTCTACCTGGAGGGCATTGAGTTGGTGCAAGTGTGCACAGAAGGAACTCTTTTGAGTTTTGAGATAAGAGAAGTGTCACAGAAAGACACTCACAGGGTTACTAAATACCCTGTAGGCTCAACAAAGTGTGCTTGAGAAGGAAGTTGCAGAATATGGAACTTCCATCCCTTTAAGGAGATAAAGGCATAGAGACACTTTGAGGTCAGAGCCAAAGATAATCTTAGAGAAGATAACACAATTGTGTGCAAGGACCCTGCAAGGAGTCGTAGAGGCCAAGAAAACCCTTTGGAGGGTTCGGAGTTTGAGGATCTTAGGAGGGACATCGTTCCTAGAATGCAGGCGAGTTCATCAAATTCAGATCAAGCTCGCAGGGGAAGCGAAGTTTGAGGCCTTTGAAACTTTGAAAATATTCCAAGGGGAAGGAATAAGTTCTCAAGCTCAGGAGGGAGAATAGTTGTCATTAGATCAGCTAGAGAGAAAGAGATCTGGGTCATCAGATCTTTTGCAAAGAGCCAATAGTCATCGGATCTGGGGGAAGGCACACAGATTTTAACCTCTGGGAGGTTGCGTAGGAGAGCAGCTGAAATGGATGGTGGAGATGCTTCGTGGAGAAGTGCCGAAATGCCAAGAGCCCTAGGATCACCCCAAGTTGCGAGCAATTTAAGTGCTTAGAAGCACCCCAGGAAAGGAGCCGTATGGATGGTGAGAGGCCTTCATGAAGGAAGTGTCGAAGTTGCGAGAGTCATTGGATCTTGCAGATTTGCAAGGTGGTTAGAGGCTGGTGAAACCCATCACCTAGGATTCGAGGGTCAATATGAGCCATTGATCTCATTTCAACCCACGACGTTGGATCATTTCACGAATTTGGGGTTCGTGAGTTTGGAGGATAGACCAAATTCTTGGTTTCGCGAAGTCCCGAGTTGTGAGGAGTAGGGAAGGAGATCCAGACCGTTGGATCCAAGCCATGGGAGAACAGTTGGATCAGAACCTTCACGAGGTATCACGTATCATGGGTTCGAGGTTTGAAAGAATTTCTTTTCGACTGCGAAGTCGCGAAGTGCCAAGCGCCGAGGGGGATAGGTGGTGGACACACGTCACCTGGGAAGGACTCAATCCATTGTTGACTTATTGCGTTTCAAGGATTCGCAAAGGAGGAGCATGAGGGCTCAACACTGCAACTCATGAAGTTGCGAGTTGCAAGGGGTGCTAGAGTTAGGCCCTAGCCTATGGTCGCTTGTAGAGGCACTAGTGAGGAGGGAGCCATACTTGTATCACATCTTGGGTATCGAAGGTTTGGAGAAAGAGGAGTCGAGGGTCTTCGACTCAGGAACTCGTGAGTTGCGAAAGATGCTTGCACTAAGGCCTGGTTGTGGTCGCATGGAGATGTAAGACTCGTGCCTGGTGTTAAGTTGTGCAGGGAGGGTTTTCATGAAGGACATGTGGATTGGATTCATGAGGTTCCAGTAGGGATCCAAGGGAGCCACATCGACTCAAGGAGACTTTAGAATGATCCTGTGTGGATCTCGGCTCGAGGGTCGGGGGTCTGCATCAAGTGGTATCAGAGCCAACAGATTTTTTGTTTGCATATCATAGATAAGAGGAGGACTGTGAAGGGATACAGTTTGATACCATCAAGCGGTATCAGAGCATGATTTTGTCTGTATATTGTAGGAAGAAGGATCTAGAGGAAAAGGAAGACAGAGTGTTGAAGTTCTATGATGATTGTTGCAAGCTGTGCAGTAGTCAATAGATAGCCGAGAGGACTGTAGGAAAGGATGGAAGCACTCACGGTTGCAGAGTGACAACAACAAGTTTTCCAGGAGAGAAAACATGAACAAGAAGATGGATACTGAAGGCCATGGACGCAGTGGAAAGAAGAACCACCAACAACAGAGAAAAGATGAGATGGATGAAGAGCTTGTTGAGATAAAGGTGAGAATGAAAGAGCTTGCACTGTGGAAGCAACAGGATGCAAAGCCTCATTGGGTATATGAATGGCCCATAAAGAGAAGAGTAAAGTGGCCAGTTCAGTATTTATTGGTCCGAAGGCAGTAGAGACTACTGAGGAAATGGCTGAGGCATATTATAAGCCTCGGTGACAGAGGAGGAGTGGTTCACACTTGTGAATCAGAGACTAGGAGAAATCTCAGTGACGTTGAGAATAAGATGAGATCGCTAGAGGATCTCATAGACTACCAAGTGGGCAACAGAAAATTCCCAATCTGCCAAGTGGGAAGGGAGAAGGAGATGAGACTATTTGAAAGTCTCGGGAGCTCAAAAGTGATTTCATGTCACAAGGAGTGTTGATGGAGATGGGATTGATTGATCTCATAGACTGCCAGGTGGGCATCANGGCAACAGAAAATTCCCAATCTGCCAAGTGGGAAGGGAGAAGGAGATGAGACTATTTGAAAGTCTCGAGAGCTCAAAAGTGATTTCATGTCACAAGGAGTGTTGATGGAGATGGGATTGATTGATCTCATAGACTGCCAGGTGGGCATCAGGAAAATCCCATACTACCAAGTGGGCAAGGGAGAGTAGATGAACTCAGAGGTGAGTTCATATTAGCAAGAGGAGCTGACAGAGAAGGAAGGTTAGAAAAGTATTCTGATGATTGGGGGAATTCGAGTATTTCTGCCAAATAGTCCAGTAGAGGATAATACAAGCGTTGCGCATGAGAGTATAGTGCAACGATAATATAAGAAGGAGGCCATGGGGCCAAATGATTTTAAATTTAACTGTGTGTGTGATGCAGGTATGAAAAAGGAATGACAACCATTAGAGACTGTCATTATGAAGGAGAATATATCAGAAGCTACCCAAGGAAAAGAAAAGGAGCACACAGATAAGATGCTCACTCCATGGAAGATGGAGTTGGAGATGCTTGAGGATTGGTTGAATAACCTAGAACCGGTATATGATTTCCATGAGCAGACAGTCATGCAGATGTTAGCAGAGGAGCATTCTGAGGAATCACTCAGAAATTTCAGCCAAGGAGCTAAACAGATGATGACTGCAGCGCTGAGGTTTGCAGCAGAAGGTGAATCAAAATTCCAGTCAGAGGATCGACTGGAGGAAGTTGGAGATGCACCAGTAGGAGAACTGGAAGAAGCGAAGCTATCAGAAGGGGAAGTTGAGAAGAGACTCAGTGATAAGACTAAATAACTGAATTTTGCAGCAGAGTGGCAAGCTGAGGCCACAGAGGAAGAAAATAGCATGGGGGATCTAGTTGATCTACCCAATGATAAGGACAAAGAAGTGCAGCTGAGGAAACTACATAAAGAGAGCCAGCACTAGATCGACTAGATGAGGTAATTGAGGGAATCAAAAGGCTTATATTGAGGTTAGCAGTAGAAACTGCCAGTGAGGAGGAGCTTAGCAGAGGAGAACCTGGCATAGCAACAAGGCAACAAATGCAGCAGCAACAGCGAAGCAGATGGACAGCTCCAAGGAACTGTTTGGGATCTAGGTGGGTTTCAATAACGGTGTTGGGAAGCTCATAAGAAAGTTCTCATGATTTTTGCAGCTAAGGAGTATGATGTAGGAGCATCGCTCCAGCGTCATCAAGCACCAGCTAGCCAACACATCAAGCACGCATTCAATGGAAGGAGAGAGGCATAGCCCTCTCATTTTTCAAATTTTTAAAAATTGTATTAAATGTTTGTAAGTCCGAAGAGCCAAATCCATGCATGTGCATAGGCTATGATTAGAAAACATCTTTAATGGTTGAAAGGCTGAGATATAGATCTGATTCGGAATAGACAGAAATTCAATGTAATTGAATGTAAATTAATGAGAGTTGGTGAGATGGAGGGAAGAGATCGAGGAGACCCTCTTTGTAAAAAGATCTTATTTGTATCTAGATGGGATGGGAGTAGTAGAACGTAGAATGGGTTAGAGAGGAGAAGAAGTTGTGACTCTGTTGCAATCCAGGCTCACATTGTAAAGAGGCATTTCATATTAATACAATTAGAGCAATTTTTTCTGCATGTTATTCTGTGTTTGTTGATGAATATATTTATGCGTTTATGATATGCTGTAGATGGATGTTAGATGTGCATTTGTAGGGATAGATAGTTTTTTCTATCTGTGGGTTTATTGATTTTACATCTGGTTCTTTGTGGCTTCATGCAAGAGGTTGCATGACAGAACACTGCGGGTTCTGCAAGCCAGTGCATAGAGTGCACTTCTGAATTCTGCGGAATTTAGACAAAGATGTGCTAGGAGGGCGCACTAGAGGAAGTCATTGACTCGAAGGGAATATTCCTCAGGGTTTCTGAACACCCTAAAAGAGGAAATATGTTGAGGAGAGCATAGAAAGAGGAGAAGCAGAATTGTTGAGAATTTTGTAAAGGCTCTGCCAAGAGGGCATTGAGAAAATGCATAGGATGCATTGAGGAGAACTCTATTTCGAGTTCGAAAATAAGACAAAGTCACTATGGATTCTGGAGAACTCTACTAGGAGGGCATTGAGTTGGTGCAAGTGTGCATAGAAGGAACTCTTTCGAGTTTTGAGATAAGAGAAGTGTCACAGAAAGACACTCACAAGGTTATTTAACACTCGGTAGGCTCAASAAAGCGTGCTTGATAAGGAAGTTGCAGAAGAGGGAACTTCCATCCCTTCAAGGAGAGAAAGGAACAGAGACACTTTGAGGTCAAATCCATAAAAAATCTCAAAGAAGATAGCACAATTGCGTGCAAGGAACCTGCAAGGAGTCACAGAGGCCAAGAAAACCCTTTGGAGGGTTTAGAGTTTGAGGAGATCAGGAGGGAAAACATTCCTAGAATGCACGTGAATTCATCAAAGTCAGATCGAGCTCATAGGGCAAGCGAAGGTCGAGGCATTTGATACTTTGAAAATATTGTAAGTGGAAGGAATAAGTTCTCAAGGTTAGGAGAGAGCATAGTTGTCATTAGATCATCTAGAGAGAAAGAGATATGGGTTGTCAGATCTTATGCAAAGAGCCGATAGTCATCGGATATAGGGGAAGGTGCATGGAGTTTAACCTTTAGGAGGTCGCGTAGGAGAGTCGCTGAAATGGACGGTGGAGATGCTTCATGGAGAAGTGCCGAAATGCCGAGAGACCCAGGATCACCCCAAGTTGCGAGGGATTTAAGTGCTTAGAAGGACCCCCGGAAAGGAGCCGTATGGATAGTGAGAGGCCTTTGTGAAGGAAGTGTCGAAGTTGCGAGAGTCACTAGATCTTGTAGAGTTGCAAGGTGGTTAGAGGCTGATGAAACCCATCACCCAGGATTCAAGGGTCAATATGAGCCATTGATCTCATTTCAACCCACGTTGTTGGATCATTTCACAAATTTGTGGTTCATGAGTTTGGAGGGCAGACCAAATTCTTGGTTTCGCGAAGTCCCAAGTTGCAAGGAGTAGAGAAGGATATCCATACCATTGGATCCAAGCCATGGGAGAACCGTTGGATCAAAACATTCATGGGGTATCATGTATCAGGGGTTCGGGGGTTGAAAAAATTTTTCTTCGACTGCCGAGTGGGAAACATAAAATTCCCAATCTACCAAGTGGGTAGGGAGAAGGAGATGAGACTGTTTGAAATTCTCGGGAGCTCCTAAGTGAGTTCATGTCAGCAAGGAGTGATGATGGATATGGGATCGATTGATCTCATAGGCTGCCAGGTGGGCAGCAGAAAAATCCCATATTGCCAAGTGGGCAAGGGAGAGAAGATGAACTCAAAGGTGAGTTCATTTTAGCAAGAGGAGTTGATAGAGAAGGAAGGTCAGAAAAGTATTCTGATGATTGGGGGAATTCAAGTATTCTTGCTAAATAGTCCAGTAGAGGCCAATACAAGAGTTGTGCATGAGAGTATAGTGCAACAAGAATCTAAGAAGGAGGCCATGGGGCCAAATGATTTTAAATTTAACTGTGTCTATGATGTAGGTATGAAAAAGGAACGACAACCATCAGAGACTGTCATAATGAAGGAGAAGATATCAAAAGCTGCCTAAGGAAAAGAAGAGGAGCACATAGATAAGATGCTCACTCCATGGAAGATGGAGTTGGAGATGATGGAGGATTGGTTGAACAGACGAGAATCGATAGATGATTTCCATGAGCATATAGTCATGCAGATGTTAGCAGAGGAACATTTCGAGGAATCGCTTAGAAGTTTCATCTAGGGAGCTAAATAGATTATGAATTCATCGCTGAGGTCTGTAGCAAAAGGTGAATCAAAATTCCAGTCTGAGGAGTAGCTAGAGGAAGCTGGAGATGCACCAGTGGGAGAAATGGTAGAAGCAAAGCTGTCAGAAGGGGAAGCCAAGAAGATACTCAGTGATAAGACTGCAAAACTGAATTTTGTAGTAGAGTGGCAAGCTGAGGCCACAGAGGAAGAAAATAGCATCGGGGATCTAGTTGATCTACCCAATGATAAGGACAAAGAAGTACAGCCAAAGAAATTGCATAAAGAGAGCCAACCACTAGATCAACTAGACGAGTTAATTGAGGGAATCAGAAGGATGATGTTGAGGTCAGCAGTAGAAACTGCCAATGAGGAGGAGCTAAGCAAAGGAGAACTTAGCATAGCAACATGGCAACAGATGCCGCAGCAATAGCGAAGAAGTGGAGAAGATGGAAAACTCCAAAGAACTGTTTGGGATCCAGGTGGGTTTCAACAACGGTGCTGGGAAGCTCATGATTTTTTTAGTGGAGGAGTATGATGCAAGAGCATCGCTCCAACATCATCAAGTGCTAGCTAGCCATCACATCAAGCGTGCATTCAATGGAAGGAGAGAGGCGCATCCCTCTCATTTTTCAAATTTTGAAAAATTGTATTAAATGTTTGTAAGGCTGAAGAGCCAAGGCCATGCATGTGCACAGGCTGTGATTAGAAATCATATTTAATGGTTGTAAGGCTGAGATCTATATATGATTCGGACTAGACAACCATTCAATGTAATTGAATGTAAATTAATGAGAACTGGTGAGATGGAGGGAAGAGCTCGAGGAGCCCCTCTTTGTAAAAAGATCTTCGTTGTATCTAGATGGGATGGGAGGAGTAGAATAGAGAATAGGTTAGAGAGGAGAGGAAGTCGTGACTCTGTTGTAGTCCAGGCTCACATTGTAAAGAGGCATTTCATATTAATACAATTAGAGCATTTTTTCCTGCATGTTATTCTGTGTTTGTTGATGAATGTCTTTATGCATTTATGATATGTTGTAGATGGATGTTAGATGTGCATTTGCAGGTATAGATAGATTTTTCTATCTATGGGTTTACTCATTTTACGCCTAGTTCTTTGTGGCTTCATGCAAGAGGTTGCATGACAGAACAATGTGGGTTATGTAAGCCAGTGCATAGAGTGCACTTCTGAATTCTGCAGAATTTAGACAAAGACGTACCAGGAGGGTGCACCAGAGGAAGTCATTGACTTGAAGGGAAGATTCCTCAGGGTTGCTGAACACCCTGAAAGAAGAACTATGCTGAGGAGAGCACAGAAAGAGGAGAAGCAGGATTGTTGAGAATTTTGTAAAGGCTCTGCCAAGAGGGCATTGAGAAAATGCACATGATGCATTGAGGATAACTCTATTTGGAGTTCGGCAATAAGACAGAGTCAATGAGGATTCTAGAGAACTCTCCCAGGAGGGCATTGAGTTGTTGCAAGTGTGCACAAAAGGAACTCTTTCGATTTTTGAGATAAGAGAAGTGTCACAGAAAGACACTCAGAGGGTTACTGAACACCCTGTAGGTTCAACAAAGCGTGCTTGAGAAGGAAGTTGCAGAAGAGGAAACTTCCATCCATTCAAGGATAGAATGGAATAGAGACACTTTGAGGTTAGAGCCATAGATAATCTCAGAGAAGATAGCACAATTGCGTGCAAGGACACTTCAAGGAGGCGCAAAGGCCAAGAAAACCCTTTGGAGGGTTCAGAGTTTGAGGAGCTTAGGAGGGACAAAGTTCCTAGAATGCAGGCGAGTTCATCAAAGTTAGATCAAACTCGTAGGGGAAGTGAAGGTCGAGGCCTTTGAAACTTTGAAAATATTCCAAGGGGAAGGAATAAGTTCTCAATCTCAGGAGGGAGCATAGATGTCATTAGATCAGCTGGAGAGAAAGAGATTTGGGTCGTCAGATCTTTTGCAAAGATCCGATAGTCATCGAATCCATGGGAAGGCACACAGAGTTTAATCTCTGGGAGGTCACAGAGGAGAGCAGCTGAAATGGATGGTGGAGATGCTTCGTGGAGAAGTGTCAAAATGTCAAAAGCCCTAGGATCGCCCCAAGTTGCGAGGGTCAATATGAGCCGTTGATCTCCTTTCAACCCACGTCGTTGGATCATTTCATGAATTCGGGGTTCATGAGTTTCGAGGGCAGACCAAATTCTTGGTTTCGTGAAGTCCCAAGTTGCGAGGAGGAGGGACGGATATCCAAATAGTTGGATCCAAGCCATGGGAGAATCGTTGGATTAGAACCTTCATGGGGTATCGCGTATCGGGGGTTCGGGGGTTGAAAGAATTTCCTTTCGACTGCGAAGTCGTGAAGTGTCGGGCGCCGAGGGTGACAGGTGGTGGACACACATCATCTGGGAAGGAGTCAATCCATTGTTGACTTATCGTGTTTTAGGGATTCACAAAGGAGGAGAAGGAGGGCTCAACACCCCAACTCGTGAAGTTGTGATTTGCGAGGGGTGGTAGAGTTAGGCCCTAGCCGGCGGTCACTTGTATAGGTTCTAGTGAGGAGGGAGCCATACCCGTATCACATCTCAGGTATCATAGGTTTGGAGAAAGAGGAGTCGAGGGTCTTCGACTCACGAACTCATGAGTTGTGAAAGGTGCTTGCGCTAAGGCCCGATTGTGGTCGCATGAGGATGTAAGGCTTGCGCCTGGTGCTAAGTTGTGCAGGGTGGGTGAAGGACCTATGGATCGAATTCATGAGGTTCCAGTAGGGATCCGAGGGAACCGCTTCAGCTCGAGGAGAATTTAGAATGATCCTGTGTGGATCTCGGCCCGAGGGTCGGGGGTCTGCATCAATACATCATCACAAAAATTGATTACTTAACCAGATGGGATGAAGCAAAGGTTGTTCGATATTGTTCTACATATACAACAACTCGGTTAATCTTTGAGAACATCATCACTAGATTTGGGTGTCCTCGGAGTTTAATTGGCGACCAAGGAGACCATTTTATCAGTGAGACTATTGCTACTCTTACTCAGGGTTTTATTATTTAGCATCATAAGAGTAGTCCATATCATCCACAAGTAAATGAGACAGTCGAAGCCTTAAGAATATTTTTGAATGAGGATTAACCAAATTATGTTGCGATAATCGAGATGACTATGATGACAAAGTACCCACCATATTATGGGCTTACAGAAACACTATAAATAAATTAGACAGGTATACCCCATTTCAATTGGTATATGGAAGAGAATGAGTAGTGCCAATTGAGTTTATAATTCTGAGTCTATTCATTGTACAAGCTACTAAGATAAAAAACGATGAATCCAACACAACACGAGTTGTGGAACTAATGGAACTTGAAGAAGCTAGTTTTTTAGCAAATTTTCATCAGACAGTGGAAAAGGATTGACAAAAGGATTTTCATGACAGACACGTTAAGAATAAGAGGTTTGTGAAAGGTGATGAAGTTATGTTATACGACAGTAAGTACCAAAAGCAACCTGAGAAACTATATGCATTGGCTTGGACCCATTATAGATACAAAAATACATGAGCTCAAAGATATTAGACTCGCATAACTCGATGGAATTATTCATCCAAGATGGGTGAATAGAACACACCTAAAGACCTACATTTCTTCTCAATATGAGAAATTGTACAACACTCCTTTCACTGGAAGTGAATTCAGTAGGTAGGATTTAAATTTTTTTGTTGTTTCCCTTTTTTTCCAATAAAAGAGTGACATGACCAACTATCACTTGTCATAGAGTCTAGTTGGCATTGTCAATTTTTCCATCCCATATATCGCCTTTGTGTTTGGGGAGTCTAAACATAATCCTTGCATATTTAGTAACTTATGCGCTTGAAATATGTGACTTGTTACTGTCACTTCATTCATTAACTACCATTGGGACCTTTTTGGAACCATCCTGTCATTACCCATTAGAGTCACTTAGCTCCCAACAATTGTTTGTACCTTTCTTTCTAATTTTTTTTGCGTTATTTACTTTCCAGGTTAACTAACTATCCCATCGTTGGGTTCTCTTGTATTCTCTTAATTTCCAAAATCACTCTTAGATTTCACCATGTTTGATGGGAACATATCATGTTAATTCCTCATTACCTCCATGTTGTATCTCTTAATGAATGTTAGTCACACCACTTCCTGATTATTTCCTATATACTTGTCTTGGCCTAACTATTCAATGTTATTGTGTTTTCTCCAAGTTAGTTGCATATCCAGTCCTGGAGCCCCCTTGAGCATTGTGTGAGACTACACCCCCGTATTTGTCCACTATTCTTGGTCACTGACTAACATAGGTCAAATAGGATGGTTCACACTTCTGTTCAGGGGTCCATTCCCAAAGTCATTGTTCTAGACAAATTCATCGACCCACAGGTTGAGGTCATGGGAGATCTTGATGGAAAGGTTGAGAAAACCTGATTGCTCGACATTGATCTTGCAGATTCATCATAGTATCCACAGATGGCTATCCATACATTTATGGATTGTTCAACCCTCCCAACTGGTGAAATACAATGGGACTGGAAGTTGTCCTTCATTCCCCCTCAGGATACTACCTTTCTCAATTTGTACAACCTACCCATGTTCGACACTACTGTGTTGATGATAAAAATCGCAATGAGAAATTTATCCTGCAAAGTATTGCTAAAGCCTATTATTTAAACTATGCTAATAAGATATAATACTAGTAGGTGGGATCCCCTGTAGACTAGAGGCTCGGAGATAGTCTTATCACACATTTTATGATGTTGTTTCAATGCTTCTTAGAGGGTTCTATATGGTTGATGATCCAGTCTTGGTTTTGTTTATGACATAATGGCAGATGGAAAATTTATTTTATGTGATGATTCTGTTATTCTAAGCTCTAAATTCAATTTTATGAGTGGCATATATTTACTTTTGTTACATTTGATATTATCGCCATGATTCATTACCTGTTACACCTGCACAAGACTCATGTTAGTAACAACATGAAACAAAAGAAATGGAAAGAAACTTATGAAACAAATTCAAGGGAAGGAATTATAGTACTATACTATGTTAAGAGGTTATGTGCAGATGAAATAAAAGGAAGTTAGTATTAATCCTAACTAGCAATGTTAGTGGCTATACGAATCATATTGAGTTATATTGGGAACATTTGATATATCGTATGGTATGGTTTTTGGCAAAGGTTAAGTTGGATATGGGGTAGTGCAATTGGCAAGAAATATGTCACAAGTTTAAATGCATGGAATTAATGGCATGGGATTAATGTTATGGTTTTGGCTGTCTCTCGTGTACTATGAAATTGACTGGGGTGGAATATGGAAGTGACGTGCAGTAAATGCACGTCACTCCATACTTCTCCCATTGGGCCTTCACCCTAACATGGTTAATGTTTCATTTGGTTTGTTGTGGTTAAGCCCTAAGATTCAACCCTGGAAGGAACTGCTTGACCTTCTCGCCCTTTTTAAAGCCATTGGTTACATGTATGGTTCTTTTTGCCCATCCATGAATTTCGCTCAGTTTATGAAACAAACAATGGTTCAGTAATGTGTATGTTTGTTTTTTCTTGAGATTGGCAATAGTGTAACGCGTGGGTATTTTCTTTGGAACGACTATGTGGTTATTCGTTTGCAAATGAAAAAAAATGATTTGTTGAAGTTGTATTTTCGTTGATTGTTCTATGTGGTGGAAAATATGATGGCTCTCTGTTGTTTTTAGTAGTTATGGGTATTTTTTTGGAGGATTTCTTTATGTTTATCCTTGCTAGCCGCCTCCTCAAAGTTATGGTAACCATATCCGATTGTATTCGGTTGTTATGGGGTTTTTGTGTATGTTTCGAAATACCTTTCAGTCACTGTGTATCTTCCAGAGCCTGGTCGTGGGCTTATTTTTTTTCTATTGGCATCAACACAGTTGGTTATCGAGTGGCCATTATGTGAAGAAGTATGCTTTATGGTTGTTAGTAATACCTGGGGTCTGCATTTCCATTGGCATTGTTATAAATTGGTTCGGCTCTTGAGAAAAGAGCGAGGGTTATGTATCTGTGTGTTATTGGTATTTGTTACTGTCCAATGATCAACTGTTGCTTCTCTGCATCATTTCCTACCCTACACAGTGTTTAACTGTTACACTATTATACAAGATGAGAATTATAAAAGCCTGTGGTCGTGCTTGTTTCAAAGGTTTTCTACCTACTATTGATATGTTCAACTTCCAGTCTCCCTGTGTTTTGGTGACCGAGCGAACTCTTGATTATTCTTTGTGTTCATGGTTATAGAGCCCATTTTTGATAACCCCAACCAGTCACACTCTTGTCGGGTATCTTGTTGTCTGTCATAAATTGGTTGAGTGGTTGTGACAGTTTCTTTGAGTATTGTCTCATATTTGTTTGATTGGGTTGTTGGAAAGTTGTAATTGGGGATGAGAATTGGCGTACAGCTGAAGGGATGCCTCCTTTTGTTATGACAGTTGCATCGATAACCTAACTCATTTTTTTTTATTAAATTAGTTGATTGGGAGTAAATGCTAATCTATAGTCAGAGGGTTGCCTCCTTTCATTGGTCATTGTGTTCCTACAGTGTGGTGTCAAATTGTAGATTGTGGCTGTTGTGTGTTTGATTAGTCCCGACCGGGATCATTGCAAGTTGGGAAAGTTGATGATTGTGACTTTGTTGTTTATTGTGTATATCTTATGGAGACATAGTGCATTGTTTTACTTAATTGCACCATCAAAAATGAAGCTCAGGTTTTTTAGTATGGTTTCATTGAAAGTTTATTTGTTAATATTGTCGAAAGAATGAAATCGGGCAAGTTTTTAAAAAATTATGTTCAACTCAGGAAAGACCCATGTCCATGTTTGATGTGTGAAATTGTGAATTATGGGCATTGGTTGATATTTTATAGAAATATATGTTGGACAAAGATGAAGCAATGTGACTGTGTGTTCCTTTTGATTTTGTTTAAATGAAAAGAAAATAAATGAAAAGAAACAAGTATTCTCTTAATAAGACTGTTGAAAGGCATAGTGATTCTGAGTATGATTATACATTTTGTTAATGGAAAAAGTTTGAAGGATTGAATGTGGGACAATGAACAATTTTTGACACACATGAATTGTTAATTGGTATTGGTATCTTGGTATTGAATACAGAGTTGTTTTTTTATAGATTACTTAATTAGTTTTACAAACAATATCCATTCTTTTCCCTACCATTCTCTCACTTTTTCGCACATTAAAACTCCCCTCGCCTTCCCATATTCACTATCCACTCCATGTTCCTAAAATTTAATTATAGTTAAGATGATTTTTTATGATGACAATTAAGGGATCACATAAGGATGAATTACAGTGATATATTCTTTTGATTTAAGATACAATTGATTGTTTGATCTTTGGTGAGAATTAATCATGACCCGTTCCCCATCATTTTAACACTTTTCACTCAATACAATACCTGACATATCCCAAAACCCTTATTCACCCCCTTCTCATTAACAAGTATTAAATGATTTGTATGGATTGGATTGCATGAGTCTGATATGTTGTTGAGACAAACTTTGTTTCATATTTAAAAGAGTTGTCATGTATGGTTGTTGAAGAAACTATTTTCTAATCAATAATGCATACAGGAATGAGCTTTTTCAGTAGAGGTGGCCATGGTCGGGATAATAGAGGAAGAGGAAATTGGAATAGGGTCCTTAGAAGGCCAAGGTTCTCTATACATTTTGATGCAGACTCACAAGAGTTAGGCCAACTATTTCAAGATGGATTTTTTAACTGGATTGGGCAAGGAGTGGTCCAACGTAGGCCAGAAAGGCCTCCCTTCCAATCCCCACATGTCCCTGGTATCCCAGTTCCCCCTCATGTCTCACTACAACCTGAAGTCCCTAAAAATGATGGATGGCAAGAGATTGTCCACCCGACAGTATCCCAACATCGTGGCTGGCCTAACTTGTCTCTACCTGCTCCTCCACCTATTAATCAAATTGTCCAATCTGCCCCTGTCCACTCGCCAGTACAGTCTTCCCATGCAAGAAAATTTTTGAAAAGAGAGACCCACCATGCTCCTGACAAAGGAAAAGTTGTCATTTCCCCCTCCTCACCCTCAAATGACTCTGTCAAATCCCTGTCCTCTTGCATGCATTTGAGAGATGATTTATCTCACGTAATCAGCGAGATTAGGCCTAAAGGCTCCACACAGCCTTAGGCAAATTCAGAGAGATCAAAGGGTCACAACAAAAACAAGGGAAAGATTGCCTCCCAGAGTGGAAAATATGGATTTTAAGTGTTTTTATTTATTGATTGTTGATAACAGTTGACTTTTGAAATTTTGGACAACACACTATTTTTTGGATATATGGGTAATATATTTTTGGAAATAATTTCAATTATCATTGATATAAATTGTCAAAATATGAGAGTGATGATGGGAATCACAAGGAGGGATGTTTTGATTGATTAACTAGTTCTGTTATGTTTGTTAAAGAATTAAAGGGAGTCACAAGGGGTCCCACCTACCAGTTATTATTTATTAAAAACCCTTATTATCATTTTATTACTTTTCCCCCTTAACTAAAAGTTGGTTTAGTATTAGTTAACTTAACTAAAGAATTAATTCAACTAATTCTAATTTCTTAAAGGAAAAATGAAAAGGAGGAACAAGAGGAGAATAGAAGGAGAAGCATACTAAGGTCTTCTCTTTGAGTTTTCTTGAGATAATTCAGTTTTCATTCATTCTTTAATTCATTGGAAGCTTGATTCTCTTTTATGATATCAGGTTCCTATTGTAGACATCAAGATTCAGGGTTGAATTACATCATTCAGACACTCTTTTTTCAGAGGTGTTGATCTATCTTTGATAGTATGTGTAGACTTGTCTGTTTGTGAATTAAATTTCATGTCTAACAAGGGCTATTGTATAGAGTCGAGTGGCCAACATTCTGTGGCAAGCTGATCCATCTTTTAAAGTTTAGTTTTTTACTTTATGTCAGAAGTCCTTTTGTATGGGTTTCATCGGGGACATCTAAGTTTGACTTTGGTCCAAAATTCCTCAAGGAATTTTGTAAAGAGAACGATTCTTTTGATAATTTGGAATGAAATAAACGGTTCCTTTATGTCTCATCTATTCTGAATATTGACTTTGTGTTTTTACTTATGTCTCTATATTTATTTTAGCATCTGTTATATTCATAAAATTACATAAATAATGAATTTTTCAACAAGCTTTTATGTCTAAAAAAAAGAAACCTAAGAACTTGTAATCAATATTTGTGAATTAGGATACAAATTTTGATGGCTATAAACATAGGGTGATATTCTCATTTATCTTTATTTAGCCAAGAATGATCTGAAAATTCTTGAGTAAGATCATTTCATATATTTTCCTCAACATTTATTTTGGCGACCATACTAGGGAGATATTCAATATCTCTCTGGTTGATTTTTATGCTTGATTATCATCGGATACATCTATTTTTCTGATATTGATTCTTTGATTATTTTATTTCTTAATGACTGTACATGTTGCAAGGCAGCCCAATATTGAGACCGGTCTTCAAGATCAGACCGACATTGCTTTGAATTTGTTTAACACCATTTTAGACATTGGTAATACTCTGGCTAAGCTTAATCATGCATGGGAAGCAATTGAATGAGACATTAGTGACCAAGAACGTTGGGAATCTAGACGTATATAACCTAGAAATCAATAATAAACTTCTTGTTCCTTCAACTTTGACCTTCTTTTCATGTCCTTAGACCCTCGTGTTTCTAGGAGAAGGAGAGGCTTATCAGCTGAAATTAATCCTATTGTTGAAATAGGAAGAAGGAACATCGTGTTATCTACCCAACAAAGTTATCTAAGGAGAACTTTGACTTATTCATCCAGTTCATCTTTCTCTCCCTTACCTATCATCCATAAGATGGAATCTAGTGGTGGCTCTGGTGGCACTGGAAGTGCTTCCTCCTCTCATTCTTCAGCTTCGTCAGAGATTGGTAGATTATATAGCCACTATTTCCCTATCCAATCTACCACAAACCCCACCAAAGTCATTAAAAGGTATGCACTTTTATAATTTGAAGAAGACACTACAACCACACCATGGTATGTTTCCTCTCCTCTTAACCTAGCACCTGCTACTTGTCCACTTCCTAAATTCAAAGAGCATCTTCCTAGGTTTTCGGGGAATAACAATGTCACTACAAATGAACACCTGGTGGAATTTTCTAATGCCTGTCACAACATAGGAGCCAATGAAAACGATACTTGCATGTGCTTATTTGTCAATTCCTTGGAAGGAAAGGATGTGACCAATTTCTTTGACCTTCCTCCTAGTATTTTGTCTACTTGGGAGGAGTTAGTCTATTGGATCAAATACACCTATGGGAAATCTAAAATCCCAACTCAGTAGTTATGGGAGTACAATAAAATCGCCTATAAAGATGGTGAGACCATCAAGTCCTTCAACTTGCGTTTCACTAAGTTATACAATCAAATCCCTGAATTGATTCGAACTTAGAACAAAGACACTTTCATGCATTATTATAATGCATTACATTCCCCCTATCATCATAGGCTTGAGGAAAAATCCATTGATAACCTCGGTTGCACTCTACATACATGTTTGGAGTATGAAGAACATCTCGAAAGAATAGTTATTCGTCAGGGAGAATTGGTTAAATAGACGAACATGTCCGCCCTCTTACAACTAGTACAAGACATGAATAATCATATGATAACATATGTGAGAAACAAAAATGTCTTCCCTCTCACCCCTGGAGCTTCATCCTCTTCTGCACCCCCTTTTATAAATCCAATTGAAACTAATTTTTAGCCTAAAGCTATCGTGCCTCGAAGTTGGCATAATTTTTGTGACGAACAACATGAGGAAAACACATGTGAGGTAAAGAAGAGTGCCAGAGATAAGATATTTTGTAAAAGACCGGAAAATACCATCGCTGTCCTATATTTTGTAGAGCCAAAGGATGTCATGATCATCAATACTAGGAACAAATCCTATGCTACCAAAGGAAAATATGATCCTCCCAACAATTCTTCTATCCCAAGCTCATGTTCACTAGCTGCTACTATTCAGGTTCCTAAGGTTCCTGACAGTAAAGGAAATACTTTCCCTCTCCCCTCTTCCAAATACAATATTTAGAATCAATTGGCCAACAATAAAGCAGATGAAACCCTTCTGTACATGGTTATCGTCCTTGAACAACAGAGGCATCTAAAACAATTTATGGAAGGAAAAGCTTTTGTTGTAGCCAACCTCTCTAAAGAGGCAAATGAAGAGGATTCATATGTAAATAAAGTAGGTGTACATAACTTTAGATACCCTGTAAAAATCCCCCTTTTTATATTTTTGTAAAAATTATGGATAAGATCGCCCATTGTTGCCTCATTGATGGAGGTTCGGGCCCAAGTGTAATGTCGAAGATTATTATGGAAGAGCTAGGATTTGTTGTACAAATGAAAACGCCAGAAGCATGCTCTCTTATAATAGTATACAACAAATGACCATAGGTGATATTAAATAAGTGACCTTACTTTTTTGCGCACACCTTGAAATAAGGACAACCCTTAGTATTCATGGAATTGATATGACAGTAAGAAATTACTCAATCATCTTAGGCATATATTGGCAAGCTTTGAGGGGTGGATACCTCTCACTCGATGAGACACACTTATCTATTCCTTGAAATGGTAAAAACATCACAATCCTTAGAGAGGGAAGAATTTCACCTTACATAGAGAGTGTCCCACAATCTAATGTGAACTATATCGAAGAGGACCTAGGGGTGTATTCCATTTTTGTCGAGGAGGACAACATTCCCTTGGAACAAATTGATTTAGATGATGGTATGTGGCACATGCACTTTGATGGTTTATTCTCTATTGAAGGTAACAGAGATGGCATTATCTTGTACTCTCCTGAAGGGAAAATTCATAACTTTTCCTACAGGTTGGAGTTTGCTTGCACAAACAGTGTCATGGAATTCGAAGCTTTATTATTAGGCATTGAAAATGCCTATAATCTAGGTTGTGGTCACCTTACAGTTTTTGGAGATTCCGATCTTGTTGTGAACCTTGTATGTAAGATATACTCTCTTAGCAACAAGTTGATGAAACGATACACCCAAATTGTTTGGAAACTTATCTCGAACCTATTATCTTTCAACATTACTCATGTTAAGAGGGAACTGAACTCAATGGCTGATCGGTTAGCTATTTTTGCATCCTCTCATAATCGACAACTTTTGCCACATAGACCTGATTGTACTTTTCAATATCTATATCATCCACATATCCCTAACAATATAGAATCATGGAATGTCTTCCCTAGCAATGAGAGAATCTGTGCTTTCATTCAAAATGAACCTTATAAGCCCGAGGAAATTATATCCATAGAAGATAACAATATTCCTAAGGGCTTGACTCCTCTAAAGAGTTCATTTTCATCAAGTGTTGTAGGCAATAAAGAGAAAAATCAAGAAGAAGAGTCGAAAAGGAAGTTGGGTGAAACAATATCCTTGAACATTGGGATGCCCAAGTCTCCAAAGAATGTCGAAATAGGTGCCCAATGTTATGATGAAGAGAAGATAAAGTTTTCCAAGCTTCTTGGCGAATTTCAAGATGTTTTTTCTTGGTCTTATGAGGATCTTCGTGAATTTGATCCTTATCTTATAGAACATGCCATTCCCATCCAGGAATTCATAAAACTAGTTAGGAAAAAACAAAGGCCTATCAACCTTGCACTGGAAGCAACTATTCGAAAGGAGTTGGAAAAACTCTTGAAGGATGGAATCATATTTCCTGTCAAGTATTTTGAATGGGTTTCCAATTTGGTCCCTGTTCGAAAATCCACTGATCATATCATATTTTTCATTGATTTTCATGCATTAAATAGAGATATTATAAAATGTCACTTTCCTCTCCCTAACATGGAAATGATTTTGCACCAGGTTGCAGGGTCATAGATTGTGCCCTTACTTGACGATTTTTCCGGTTATGATCGAATCAAGGTAAAAGGGGCAGATAAATACAAAACCACCTTTATTACTCATTGGGGTACCTTGAATTATGAATGTATGCCTTATGAATGATTTGATGCAAGTACCACTCTTAAAATACCTATGCAAATAAATTTTGATGATTTGATCGACAAGATTATTCATATCTATCTTGATGATCTAATCGTATACTTTAAAGGGATATCAATTGTCTCAAAGTTTCAAGAATTATGGATAGGTCCTTTCAAGATCTCTTTTTTCTTGGGCACAAACTCTTACATTTTAAAATATTTACAGGAGCAATCATTTTCCTACAACACTAACGGTTCTCACTTAAAACACTACGTGGAACCAACTTGAAAATTTTTAACATTGTTTGGATTTTCTATATATTAGTAGTCTAGTTCTGTTTTCATTTTCGCCACTGCTTTTCATTTATGCTCTTACAGTAGTTTAAGTTCTGCTTTTATTTAATAGATTTCTTCTTTCTTTTGCAATTCTGTCATTTTATTTTTGTTGTTTTAAAATTTCACAGTTCCATTTTTGTCATGACTTTTATTGTTTTTTATCTTTTAGTTTAATTTTGGTCAAGAATAAGATGTTGGATCATTTATGCCATAGTGACACTCCTGCAAGGTATTGTTAGTAAATAAAAATCAAGCTTACACAACTATTATGATGTTCCCCCTGAAATCATAATTGAATTTGTTATCTACTTTCATTGTTGTCTTAAAAACAAATTGGTTACCTCTCGCTTCTTCTTCCCATTTCTTCATCCATTTCAGAGTTAAAAGAGCAAGTCCATAAATATTTTCTCCTTGAATTCAAGAACAACCTCTGGTTGAATGATTATGCATACAAGGAAAAACCTCGTCGTACTTAACATCTTTCATGAGTTATTCCCAAATTCCCAGTCATTTTTCCATTAAATCTTCTCACTTCCCCCTGTTGCATGATCATTCGGGTTATGTATTCTTGGTCTACTGTTCATTTTGGTCTGCAAAGCCATATATTATGAGTTCTTAATATTTTGGAAACAAATTTCCCTATGGAATCGCTAGTTTGTTGACTATAAAAAACGCAACGAGACATTTCGCTCGTAAAGTATTGCTAAAGCCTATTATTTAAACTATGCTAATAAGATATAATACTAGTAGGTGGGATCCCTTTTAGACTGGAGGCTCGAAGATAGTCTTATCACACATTTTATGTTGTTGTTTCGATGCTGCTTATAGGGTTCTATATGGTTGATGATGCAGTCTTGGTTTTGTTTGCAACATAATGGCAGATGGGTAATGCATTTTATGTGATGATTTTGTTATTCTAAGCTCTAAATTCCATGTTATGAGTAGCATATATTTACTGTTGTTACATTTGATATTATCACCATGATTCATTACCTGTTACACCTGCACAATACATATGTTAGTAACAACATGAAACAAAAGCAATGGAAAGAAAATTATGAAAAAAATTCAAGGAACTATACTATACTATGTTAAGAGGTTATGTGCAAATGAAATAAAAGGAAGTTAGTATTAATCCTAACTATAAATTTTAGTGGCTATACGAATCATATTGAGTTATATTCAGAACATTTGATATATGGTATGGTATGGTTCTTGGAAATGGTTAAGTTGGATATGGGGTGACACAATTGGCAAGCTATATGTCACAAGTTTCAATGCATGGAATTAATGGCATGGGATTATTGTTATGGTTTTGGCTGGCTGGCGTGTACTACGAAATTGAATGGGGTGGAAGATGGAAGTGACATGCAGTGAATGAACGTCACTTCATAATTCTCCCATCGGACCGTCACCCTAGCATAGTTATTGTTTCATTTGGTTTGATGTGGTTAAGCCCCGAGATTCAAGCCTGGAGGGAACTGCACAACCTGCTTTCCCTTTTTAAAGACATTGGTTACAGGTATGGTTCTTTTCTCCAATCCATGAATTTTTCTCTATGCATGAAACAATCGATGTCTCGGTAATGTGGTCGTTTTTGTTTTCCTGAGATTGGAAATTGTATAACGCATGGATATTTTCTATGGAATGATTGTGTGGTTATCTGTTTGCAAATGGAAAAAAATGATTTGTTGAAGTTGTAATTTCATTGGCTATTCTGTGTGGTGGAAACTATGATGGCTCTCTATTGTTTTTAGTAGTTATGGGTATTTTGTTGGAGGGTTTCTCTCTGTTTAGCTTTGTTGGCCACCTCCTCATAGTTATGGTAACCATATCCAGTTGTATTTGGTTGCTATGGGGTTGCTGTGTATGTTTCGAACTACCTTTCGGTCATTGTGTATCTTCCAGAGCCTAGTCGTGGGCTTATTTTTTTCTATTGGCATCAACACAGTTGGTTATGGGGTGGGCATTATTCCAAGAAGTATGCTTTATGGTTGTTGGTAATACCTCAGGTTTGCATTTCCATTGGTATTGTTATAAATTAGTTCGTCTCTTGAGAAAAGCGTGAGGGTCATGCCTCTGTGCATTCTTGGTATTTGTTATTGTTCAGTGAACAACCGTTGCTCCTCTGCATCATTCCCTACCCTACCCAGTGTTGAAATGTCACACTATTACATAAGATGAGAAATATAAAATCCTATGGTTCCACCATGCTTGTTTCGAAGGTTTTCTACCCACTGTTGATATGTTCGACTTCAAGTCTCCCTGTGTTTTGGTGATTGAGAAAAATCTTGATTATTCCTTGTGTTCATGGTTACAGAGCCCATTTTTGATAACCCCAACCAGTTGCATTCTTGTCAGGTATGTTGTTGACTATCATAAATTGGCTGAGTGGTTATGATAGTTGCTTTGAGTATTGTCTCATCTCTATTTGATCGGATTGTTGGAAAGTTGTAATTGGGGATGAGAATTGGCGTAAAACTGAAAGGATGCCTCCTTTTGTTATGATATTTGCATCGATAACTCAACTCATTTTTTTTATTAAATTGGTAGATTGGGAGTGAATGGTAATCTACAGTCAGAGGGTTTCCTTTTTCATTGGTCATTGTGTTCCTACAACATGGTGTCAAATTGTATGTGGTGGTTGTTGTGTGTTTGATTAATCTCGATTGAGATCATTACAAGTTAGGAAAGTTGATGACTGTGACTTTGTTGTTTACTGTTTATAGATTGTGGAGACATCACGCATTGTTTAATTTAATTGCACCATCAAAAATGAAGCTCGAGTTTTGTAGTATGGTTTCATTGCAAGTTTATTTGTTAATATTGTCAAAATAATGAAATCGAACAAGTTTTTAAAAAATTCCGTTCAACTCAAGAAAGACCTATGTCTATGTTTGATGTGGGAAATTGTGAATTATGGGCATTGGTTGAGATTTTATAGAAATATATGTTGGACAGAGATCAATCAATGTGACTGTGTTCCTTTTGATTTTGTTTAAATGAAAAGAAACAAGTATTCTATTAATAAGAATGTTGAAAGGCATAGTGATTTTGAGTATGATTATATGTTGTGTTAATGGAAAAAGTTTGAAGAATTGAATGTGGGACAGTGAATAGTTTTTGACACATAGGAATTCTTAATTGGTATTGGTATCTTGGTATTGAATACATAGTTGTTTTTTTATGGATTACTTAATTAGTTTTACGAACAACATCCATTATTTTCCCTACGATTCTTTAACTTTTTTGCACATTACAACTCGTCTCACCTTCCCATATTCACTATCCACTCCCTGTTCCTAAAATTTAATTATAGTTAAGATAAATTGTGTATGATGACAGTTAAGGGATCACACAGGGATGCATTACAATGATATATTCTTTTGATTTACGATACAATTGATTTTTTGATGTTTTGTGAGCAGTAATCATGACCTATTCCCCCTGATTTGAACACTTTTCGCTCAATACAATCCCTCACATATCCTAGAATCCTTATTCACCCCCTACTCATTAACAAGTATTAAATGATTTGTATGGATTGGATTGCATGAGTCTGATATGTTGTTGAGCCAAAATTTGTTTCATCTTTAAAATCTTTGTCATGTATGGTTGTTTAAGAAACTATTTGCTAATCAATAATGCATACATGAATGAGATTTTTTAGCAGAGGTAGCCATGGCCAGGGTAACATAGGAAGAGGAAATTGAAACAGGCACCCTAGAAGGCCAAGGTTCTCTATACATTTTGATGTAGACCCACAAGATTTAGTCCAACTATTTCAAGATGGATTTTTTAACTGGATTTGGCAAGGAGTGGTCCAACCTAGGCCAGAAAGGCCTCCCTTCCAATCTCCACATGTCCCTAGTATCCTAGTGCCCCCTCATGTCTCACTACAACCTAAATTCCATGAAAGCGATGGATGGCAAGAGGTTGTCCATCTGACAGTCTCCCAAATCACGAATGGCCTAACTTGTCTCTACCTTCTCCTCCGCTTGTTAATCAAATTGTCCAAGATGCCCCTATCCATTCACCAGTATAGTCTTCCCATGCAAGAAAAGTTTTAAAGACCGAGGCCCACCTTGCTCCTGACAAAGGAAAAGTCGTTGCTACCCCCTCCTCACCCTCAAATGACTCTGCCAAATCCGTGTCCTCCCGCATGCATTTGAGAGATGACTGCTCTCATGTGATCAATGAGATTAGGCCTAAAGGCTCCACACAGCCTAAAGAAAATTCAGAGAGATCAAAGGGTGGCATCAACAACAAGGGAAATATTGCCTCCCAAAGTGGAAAATATGGATTTTAAGTGTTTTTATTTATTGATTGTTGAGAACAATTGACTTCTAAAATTTTGGACAACACAATTTTTTGGATATATGGGTAATATATTTTTGGAAATAATTTCAATTATCATTGATATAAATTGTCAAAATATGAGAGTGATGATGGGAGTCACAAGGAAGGATGTTTTGATTGATTAACTTGTTGTGTTATGTTTGTTAAAGAATTAAAGGGAGTCACAAGGGGTCCCACCTACTAGTTATTATTTATTAAAAACCCTTATTATGATTTTATTACTTTTCCCCCTTAACTAATAGTTGGTTGAGTTTTAGTTAACTTAACTAAAGAAGTAGTTCAACTAATTCAACTAAGTCTATTTGCTTAAAGGAAAAAGGAAAAGGAGGAAGAAGAGGAGAATAGAAGGAGAAGCATACTAAGGTATGCTCTTTGAGTTTTGTTGAGATAATTCAGTTTTCATTCATTATTTAATTCATTGGAAGCCTAATTCTCTTTTATGATATTAGGGTCCTATTTTAGACAACAATATTCAGGGATGAATTACATCATTCAAACACTTATTTTTTCAGAGGTGTTGATCTATCTTTGATAGTCTGTGTAGACTTGTTTGTTTGTGAATTAAATTTCATGACTGACAAAGGTTATTTTGCAGAGTCAAGTGGGCAAGAATATGTGTCAAGCTGATCCGAATTTTAAAGTTCATTTTTTAACTTTCTGTCAGAATTCCTTTTGTATGGTTTTCATTGGGGACATCTAAGTTTGACTTTGGTCCAAAATTCTTTAGGGAATTTTGTAAAGAGAACGATTATTTTGATAAATTGGAATGAAATACATGATTTCTTTATGTCTCATCTGTTCTGATTATTGACTTGGTGTTTTTACTTCTGTCTCTATATTTATTTTAACATCTATTATATTCAGAAAATTACATAAATAATGAATTTTCTAGCAAGCTTTTATGTCTAAAAAAAACCAACCTAAGCACTTTTAATCAATACTTATGAATTAAGATACAAATTTTGATGGCTATAAACAAAGGGTGATATTCCTATCTATCTTGCTTTAGCGCAGAAAGATATGAAAATGCTTGATTAAGATCATTTCATATCTTTTCCTCAACATGCTGGAGAAGTTGCTCGATGCACACAGTTTCTCATCATTGGGGTGTGCAATGGTGCTCTGTGGTTGGGTCAGGCCTACCCCATCCATGTCAAGGATATTCATAAGTTGAACAGTCTCTCCATGTAAGGCCAGGATGTAACAAAAGGATTCCAGGGATCAAGGATGCACACCTGGAGAAAGGGTGAGATTAGCATCTACAACAAATACGACACAAGGTGAGGAGGTTCTAGAGAAAAACATTGAACCCATCAACAATGAGTAGGTTAATTGTGCCTACTATATCATTGTAGCGAATACCATGAAGAACTACTCATGCAGAGAGTACATGCTAGATTCCATAAGAACGATCGAGTTTAGTAAAAATGGCACACCCTTGACTTAGTGTAAATACCTGCTCACAGATATGTTATAGGCATGTGTTGATGTGCATGAGTGAAATATATACTTCATATATGGATATATGTTATTCACATTTGTTATGTGAAAGTGGAAGTTTCCTTAGGGTTGAAGCCTCTCCCATGCTCTATAAATTCAGATTGTCAAGCTATTCAAACCCTAGCATAGTCACATTTCTATCACTCAGTCGATAAAACATGATGCTACATTTATGCAATGGTATAATGACCTTATTTCCACTACTCAATGACCAAGGATTCCACATGCCCTGATCAACCAAAACACCCATAACATTTGGTTTGGTATGAACTATGGTTGCACGTTTGTGATACCTTTAGCTACGACTTTGGCCATCTTTTACACCCTCTATTTTCATTCTATGTAGATGAGGAAATTTTTGACAAGGACGTCATGGGATGGTCGGGGGTTACAAATGAAAGGAAAATGTCTAATTTTACCTACTCTATGCCTCCCATATCACAACGGTCAAACCCTTATACATACACCTAGTGTAGGCCCCGTCTAGACAAAGAGAGACCAGACACCTTCAAGTTCATAGGATAGGGAAGTTGAAGGTGAAGAGGAAACACTGTATAGGGGGTTAGTTTAGATTATGTTCTCCTCCATCCTAAATGATGTCACCATATCTGGTAAGAAATTTTGTGAAGTTTTTTCCTTTGCGTTCTCTATTAGGAAATCACATAATGATTCTCCATCTAATTCTACTAGTGACCCCATTATCATAGATGCCACTCCTATGTCTTCCCTTCAACCACCCACTTGCACCACCACCCCCTTTAATCCTTTAGTTCCTATCATCACTATTCCTGATGATCCACCTATTCAAACCTAGTCTACTTTCATTATGGAGGATCTTAATCATTCACCACCTAGTTCAACTACGAATGTCCCATATTCCACTCCATCATCCCCTCCCCATCATATTGACAATACTGCACCCACCTCTACTACCCATTTCACTATGCCTCTAGTAAACACCGTTCCCATTCCATCCACTGTCCAGCTTCCACAGGTGCAAATTCCCCTTGAAACTCAACCCATGTCCCTCCTCTTTGCAGGGGATGACAAGTCATCCAACAAAATAGAACAATTGAGTATGGATCCTCTCGATAATCAGATCTAGATACCTAAGAATATACTCACTTAGCTCACAGTACCTGTTATGTTAAGGAATAGATTGAGCCGATGCTACAGGATCCCCAACAGTGTTGAAAAATCTTGGAATTGTTTCTTGAGTGCATTGATGTGATTATGAAACTTCCTTTCATGTTTCAGAATTTTCTCGCGTGTAGTCTCCACACTACATTTCCTAGTCCTAACGGTGTTGACACCCCCAACCTATTTGAGTGCTCAATCGCTAGTGTCCAACCACTGGCTTCCTAGTTTCCCTTGGATCAGTCCCTCACCAATGGGGAGCTCATGACTTGGTACACTCCCTAGATTGTCCATATCATTTGAGACTCCATGAATTATCTTGAGCAAAGGATTGTTGTAGTCAAGCAGACCAACGATGAGTTCACACAACAAGCACAACAACTACATGTATACATCACTATAACATCATTTTATAGAAAGGAAGAACATGGATTATGGGTGCAAGATGAATCCAATGTTGCAGTCATGACAGTGAAATTTGTTCAAGTTTGGACCAATTGAGACAAGTGGTATGAGAATTTTCAGAATAAATTTCCCCAGTTTCACCTGCCAATGGATCAAGCTTGTTGTCTCTAAGACTATCTTGATAATATTAAATTCCAAGAGAAAGAGAAACCCAAGGCTCTGCATGACAAAATCACCCAGGTCATTGTTGAAGGAGATAACGTCCTTTCATATCTCCACTCCTGGGCCACTGAATGCTAGGAGATGTTTAACATGGTCAATGACTGGGTCAGATTATTGGAGTGCCACAAAAAACCAGTTGAGGAGTTGCTTGCACAACTTAACCAGATGAACGTGAAAGCACAGGATATTGAGGATCCTATTAAGTATCAAGCCAAGTTTTCAGAGATCCATGTAATGGATGAAAAGATGGATGCACTACATGAGGCTACTCAAGTTGCAAAGAAATAACTTAGGAAATTTTTCCTACGGTCCAATGTACTTATATCCTACTGCAACACCTGGATTCGGTTGTTGACTCCAAATGGAACACCCTAATGGCTACCAATATTTAAGACATGATTTTTGATGCGGGACACAAAAGTTTCGTAGGTGCATCCATTCTTGTGAGAAATGGCAGGAAAAGGTGGACCAGTATGATCAATTCCTCTAGAAAGTAATGCAAATCATCCTTGAGTTGGCCCCTATGTTTGAGGGAGACCACAATAAGGAAGCGGAATGTTGACTCAGAGTGAGTCAAAGGTTTTGGTTGGGGCCTATTGGGCCCTATATTTTTGAGGGATTCCTGATTTTGTGAAAATATAAAGTTTTGTGGAAAGCATAACAGCTCGAAAAAAGACTTGACATGGAGAAAATCAATTAGAAGAGTTGAAAGATAACTGAAAATTGTGCTAGCAGTGAAAATAGATCATGCGCCAGTTGGATGAGCATTGGAAAGGAAAAATATATTCGAGCACATGAAAGGAAGCAGAATCAAGAAAAGATAGTGGAATCAAGAACAACAGAATCGAGATTTCAAGAAGCACTTAAGGGAAAGCTATACACATCGATTTATTTAATGGAAAAAGGATTAATTGGTATAACTATTGTTGTTTCGAGCAATTATGATCACTATTGTTATTGATTCAGTCTCTAGAGTTAGTGTGAAGGGTCTGGAATGTCATGCTCCTTGTACATAAGCTTAGAGTCTATAATGGGTATTTGGGGAATATATTCCACTGCATAAGTGAATATATGAGAGTTACATTCTATGTATGACCTGTTTTGAGATTCTGTTATTATAAGAGATTATTCGAGCCTCAAAATTTTTATGTACAGTGCATGCATCTATGATCTCTATGTTGCACATTTTCTTCTATCATTTTCATTAACATCTCATTACTTTTTATGTATGTATTTGATTATTAATGTATGGATATGGATATGGTTGTGTTAATTCTTATAATTCATTCTACACGACTCACTTCATCACACATGTCTCGGTTTCACTTTCGGTGAGACCTCCTTCCCTTGTGTAAGGTTTAATATTCCAACACCGCTAGACTACAATGATATCCTTTGTTGGCAATCTCTGAGAACCCAGTCTCCAATTTTGTGCCAATGTATAGGTTTTCGAATTCATCAACCCTCAATTGTGATAGGCTTTTGGAAATTCTATAATATTTCAAAAATTATATACATGGCTAGCCCCATATGCATGAGTAATGAGGGTCGATGTGGTATCCTCTCATACCATAGTGGTCAACTTGAGGGAGGCATAACTTTTTCATATGAGTTCTAATTGACGCGATTTTTGCACTGTTGGAAAGGTATCAATGTGCAGAATAGTGTTCAGTGTCCAAGATATGTTGGAAAATGTTTAGCCCCCCAAAATATCATTTGATGCCTCAATATGGATCTGAAAGGTTCGAGACCCCAATTCTCCAAACTGGGACTTGCCACAAAAATGGCTTTGCAATATGATTCCTCCAATTTTTTCTACTCTAAAATGATTGAGATAGATGAAAAATAATGTAATGATACAATCCAAATAATACCTCCCAATTTAAGGATGCTTTTGGTACCCAAAATATTTATTGAATGAGGTGAGGAAATTTTCCCTCTACCTTCTTCTTGGAGTACAACTTTTCTTTTCTTGGAAGTTATCCTTTCAACCCAATCTTCCAAAGGTCATGTTGCCACTAACTTGTACTAGTTCTAGACCACTTTTGTAAAACTATTTCCTCTATCAAATTTGCTTGAGCATCTGGTGATAAGTCCTCTACAGATGGTAGGAGATATTCCTCTTCCTGATCCAACATGGAAGGCTCATAGATTTTGAGATTCTCCACATTCACTACTGAGTCAAAATACATGTATGGGGGTAGACTAAGTCTGTAGGAATTATCTCCCACTTTTTCCAATACCTTAAAAGGTCCATACCCACAATCCTTGATATTCTTTTCAAGACCCTGTAGCCTTTCCTTATTCAATTGTAACCATACTCTATCTCCCACTCTAATTTTTTTCTCTATTACGTGTTGGTCATGTCTAGCCTTGTACTTTTTCTATGACTTTTTCAATGTCTCTTGTATTTGCAAATGGATCTTCCTGATCTTCTCGACAAATTTTTATGCCTTTAATGTTTCTCCTATGAGGTCCTCCGTCACTCCTCCTTGTTTTCCGTATACAACATCTAAGGGTGAAGGTGGAAAATACCCAAAGAAAGTTTCAAAAGGTGACTTACCGGTATAAGTGTGGACTACTCTCTTATAAGAGTGTTGTATGTAGATCATATTTTAATCCCAATTCTTTGGATGCTTCTAATTGTAACCCCTCAAAAGATGCAACAAAGTCTTGTTTACTACTTTTGTCTACACGTATGTCTATGGATGGAATGTTATAGACCACCTCAACGCAGTGTCCATCGTCTCCCACAATGTAGTCCAAAAGGCACTGAGAAATATGGTATCCCTATTTGAGATGATTCTCCTAGGTATCCCAAAGTGAACCCAGACCTTTTCAAAGAACAAGTCTGTTTCTTCCTATCCCTTGGTGGTATTTTTAAAACAATTCTCAGTATACTTTGTTGTCGGTACAACAAAGCATACATCCTCTAATATATTGTGCTACATCTTCTTGCATTTTGGGTTAGTACACATACATTCCTAAATTGGAAACTGTCTTCCCAATACCAAAATGTCTTGCAACCTTGGTGGTCTGAGCCTCTCTAATAAGTTGCAATCCTTCACCTTTAGGGACACATATCTTGTCAATCTTATAGAGTAAAAAATTCTAGAAATGATAGTAATCCTTTTTGTCACCTTATTGGTCATTTCATGATGGCCTCCATCTGCATGGATCTATCTTGAGCTCCCCTCCACCAACCACATACCCAAAATACACCAAACACTGCTAAGAAAAATCACAGTTCTTGATATTGGCTAATAGTTGGTGATTTTTCAGAGCCTCTAACACCTGCATAAGATGTGATATGTGCTCCTCCGAGGTAGAGATATAAACCTGTTTATCATCCAATAAACAATAACAAATGAATCTAGATAAGGTCATAAAATATCATTCATTAGTCTCATAAATGTAGTTGGTGCATTGCATAAACGAAATGGCATAATCTTCCACTCATACAAAACTTTCCTTGTCTTGAAGGTAATATTCCAAGTATATTCTTGTTTTACTCGTACCTGACGATATCTTGATTTCAAATCCAACTTACTGAAGTAGTTGGCATGTTGCAGTTTGTCCAATATATCATCGATCCTTGGAAGAAGGTTTTGATTCTTCAGTGTAATGTTATTCAATGCCCTATAATCGATACACATTCTACAAGTTCCATCCGTATTTGGCACAATTATGATGGGTGACCCATACGGTGAGGTACTTTGTTGAATCACACCTTACTAATGTTTTTTTTGCAATTGCTTCCTCACTTCATTTTCTTCCAAAACTCACTATCTATACAACCCAATATTAAGCAACGAGGAGTCTGGAAACAAATTTATTTCATGCTCCGCTTCCCTCTTGGGTGGTATCCCTTTAGGCTCTTGGAACACTCTTCCGTATACTTGTAAAGAATCCTCCAACATGTGTTTTTTTTATCTTAGTACACCCATCTAGGGATGCCTTTACTCTTATTGAATTATCATCATACTAATTTTCTCTTAAGAAAAGAAAAACATATTTCTGACTGGAACTAATCAACTTCTTGGCTTGGTTTGCACTTACCAATGAGATATTTGACTTGTGTTTATGCATGTTGATGATGTAGGACTTACCATACTTGATAAATTGGTACTAGTTGGCTCTCCACATGAAGATTGCATCCCTCATATACATGTAATGTCTTCCAAACACCACCCCACATACATCAAGGGGTACTCTGTCCAATTCCACTTCATCAATAAAATAAGAACTTATACCAAATTTAATCTTACATTGTTTTGTTACTTTTTATTATGCATCCTTGTTTACCCAACTGAATGGATATGGGATATAATGATCATGAACCTCCAATCCAAGGTTATTGGCCATATCCACTGCTATGATATTAGTCTATGAACTAGAGTTGAGCATAACATCTATATTAGTCTTCTTGACTTTAATCTTGATGTGGAAGAGATTGGTCATCTCCTTATCTTGTCAGTGATGAAGGATACTCATATTCACTTCCTTTTACATAGATTTGAAAAAACTCTTGCCATTCACATCCAAGCTACTTTCAACCTGATTGCTTGAATCTGTGGCTACAAGGTTGTTTCTCTTTCCTTCCTCGTGGCTCTTCAAGTTCAACTTTGGATGTAGTTTCCAACATTTTTCCTCGATGTAGCCATCAATGTTACACTGATTTAAATGGTTTCTGGGATATTTACTTTGATCTTTCTTGGTTCTTTTTTTTCTTCAAACCACTTGGGTGACCATTCTTTTGGCCCATGTTTTCCAGGTATTTTTATTGTACACACTCCTCATCCAATTCCCCTGTCTTGAAGAGAATCAATTTCTTTCATAGATGTCTGTGTAAACCCCCAAGATACTTGAGGAGTACATCCAGATTCTTGGAAGATATACCTATCATGATGGCCACCTTTTAGAATTCAATGGTGTACTCTTGTACACTCTTCCCTTTCCTGTACCTGAGGTAGTCCCACTATATCCATTGGTCCTACACATACCTGATAGGGTATAATAAAGACTTGACGAGGGTTTTGAATTCCTCCCTCCTAGTTACAAGCGGATCAACCACCATCTTAAGTGTTTCTATGTGGATTTCCCACCAAGTTAAAGCATGGCCCTCTAAACTCAATCTAGAAAACAAAATATTTTGGTCTTCCTCCATATGGTGAACATTAAAATAATCTTTTAGTTGTTTTAACCAATGATTAATAGTTTTAATTCATCGATCTCACCTTTGTATGGATTTATGTCCACTCTTTCTTCCATCTTGAATAAGGGCTATGAAGGGTTAATGGAGATTGAAATCATCTTCTCTTTCTGATATTCCTTCCGCAACTCCTTTCACGAGTCTTCCTGATCTTCTGATTTCCCCTCCGATCCATTCTCTGATTTAGAACCTCCATCATCTTCAAATGATATAATATTGCTTGTTAGAGCCTCCATGAGGAGGTTCATATTGTGACTGATGTCTGCAACTTGCACTTCCAACCTATCAAATCTCTCTTATGATAGATCTCAAGGGTTATTATGAATAGACTCGTTTTCCATGGCTAGGGTTTTTGTGACTTATCTTTAAGTCGATTCCTAGATCATGCAACTTCCCACAAATACCCAAAATAAAAAATTATCTCTGATACATATATGATATGTAAAGTTTCATGGATATTCCACTGGAACAATTCATCACAATGGATCTAATAAAATTACTAAAATATTTACTATTAATGTTATTTTTCTTTTAGATCTCTAGAATATTTAGCTACCGTTTTTTTTCTTATCCATGAAATAGGTAAAATGTGGAAAATTGAGAACAATAAAATATAATCACACCTTCCACAAATAAACATACTATATGACTTGGGAATCCCAATACGTCAGAAAACCTGGCTAGAAGGTGAGGTTGCTCTGCTATTTTTTCTTTGGTATAGAAATAATGCAAGTACAAAGAAAGAGGCACTCTCCATGGAGTTTCCTTTCACCCATGGCTTGTATGGCTTCTATATAATCTCTCCTCCAATTTTTTTCTCTCATAATACCACTCTCATATGTTCTTCTTAGTTATGGAAGAATATATTATGCAAAATAATGGAACCCCTTCTCCTCTTATTGGCTAGATATTTAACATAGTGTGATAGCCATCTAGGGATAGGTTTTTGAATTCCTCAACCCTTAATTGTGATAGGGTTTTTGACCTTCTATAATATTCCAAAAATTACATACATGGATAGCCCCATATTCATGAGTAACAAGGGTTGACATGGCATCCTCTCATACCATGGTTGTCAACATGCTAGGTTAACTTGCGGGAGGCATGATTTTTTCATACGATCTCTGATTGACATGATTTTTACACCTTTGGAAAGAAATCAATGTGTAGAAGAGTTTCATAGGGTATGATATATGTTGGGAAAATTTTAACCCAAAAAAATGTCATTTGATGATTCAAAAATGGCTTTGGAAGGTTCTGGACCCTAATTTTCCAAACTAGGACCTGCCACTAAAATGGTCTTGCAAGCTGATTACTTCAATTTTTTCCACTATAATAGGATCGATATAGATGAAAAAAAATATAATGATCCAATATGGATCACAAATTTTTAAGAGATGGGGAAAGGGAATGACAGAACGTATTTTAAAACTAAAAAATCCCAAAAAAATTATCTTGCAAAAACCATTCTTGGAAATTTGCATTAAAAATTACACATGTAAAATTACTATTGAATTTATAAACATATATCATCATTCATAATAATATGTTCCCTTATATAAGTACAAAATTCTAGTAGAAACATATGAAATCCCTTATCAATACATGCATGGTTGATGAGCATGGTCGATTCGTCTCTGTGTACGGGTGATTGAATATAGTAGTATATAAACTAACATATACACTGGTCAGTATATATACTAATGTATATACATGTATATATATCGATATATTATATCAATACATATACCTATATATATATATATATATATATATATATATATATATATATATA
>JASDQU010102508.1:376480-391200 GCA_032191745.1 Picea mariana
TCATAGTGGTTCGATCATCTGAGGTCATGGAATAATTGAATATAAAGGAGCCTCAAGGAGGTTGGGGTGTATATAGATTTGTATTGATGCAATGAGTACCATAGAAATAAAACGTTTCTAGTTTATTTGTAGGAGTCCTATCATCCATGATGTGTCCTAGCATCTTATTTTTCTTCTCTTAACGATTATAACTCCAAACACATATTTTTGGTGATGATATATCTCATAGTGTTGCAGGGTCTATAGTAATTTAGTTAGATGATGACCATTTTAATTATGTATTATGTCTTCCAGATATCTCCTGCAACCTTCTATCACTATATCAAATCACTCATTTAGGTGAAGATGAGAAACTAGATTTTTAACTCACCAAGTTGTAACTAAGGATTTAAAACATCATAATTGCATTCTACCAACTGAAATTGTTTATGATATTACCAGGTTTATGGAAATACTTCATGAAATCCATTGGAAATTAGAAAAAAAGGTACTTTGTTATATCTAGGGTACATTTCAGTTTAGGATACATTCCATCTCAGGGGCATGATATTTTTTAAGGATCCAAATATTATATCTATGTATAGAATTCTAGGTGACTATTTTGGTTTGAAAAATCATACATATAGATATGTATGCGAATATTCAATAACGAATCATATAATTTACTATTAAAACTTGTAATTTTTTGATGAATATTATAAATTTAATCATACTTATGTAAACAAAGGAAACAATTTAACCAAATTGGCAAATATTTCTTTCGAAAAAATGGAAAAATATTAGCCAATTAATGAAATTTCATCCATAAAATATACACTACTCATGGGCTATCCATTATTTGTTGGTTTCATTGATTCTGATTGGGTTGGAAACCTTGATGATCTAAAGTCTACTGCAAGTTATGTTTTCAATCTTGGTTCTAGTCTTTTCACCTGGGATTGTAAGAAACAAAATCTCTTGCCTTTTCTTTAGCAGAAGTAGAGTACCGAGAAACAATTATTACAATTCAAGAATCTATGTGTCTTTGAAAAATCCTTTTAGAGTTTGGATTCTAGTAGCATCATTTGACCACCCTCTTCTATGATAAGTAGAGTGCCATTGAGTTCACCAAAGATCTATTTCAACATCAACACAACAAATACATTGATATACATATGAAGTTCATCAAATAGCTCATTCATTATTGCATTCTTAAAGTGCTCATTTTCCCTACATATGATCAAGTTTCAAACATTTTCACAAAGTATCTTATAGCAGATAATTTTTCCAAACTTCGATTTGTGTTAGCAATTTAGGAAGTTCTCATCAAGGGGGGGGGGTAGGATATAATGCCTCCTTCCTTATCCTATTGTGTCACCTTTGTAAATACTTTAATTGTAAGACACCCAACCCCCTAAGTACCCTTTTAGGGGATGCATTATTAATTTTTTTCTTTTCCTCAACCACCTCAATTTCCTTTAAAAAGGACACCATCATATTTTTCTTACTGAGATATTTCGAATGACTATAAATTTGTCCAAAACTGATTTATGGATCAAAATTTATGACCCTTTTTAGTTTTTGGGCCTTTACTGGCCAAAGGCCTCCATACTACCGCACAGAATCCATGTGTATCCATGTCATTGTGCCCATCTTCTATGGGACTGACGTGTTCTACCTTCTCCTCCATGCAGAAAGTGGTAGTTGATTGTGCATCAGCGTGATGTCTGCCACCTATCTTAAGCTAGCATGACATGTGGTAATTGTCACCTCGTGACATGTGGAACTTGTTTTACCTTACGAACCACCTTCTCATTATAATAATTCGATTTGGCACATGGAATGATCACTACATGACATGTGGACCTCCCACATGGACTGATGTGGTATACACATAATCATTGGGAACCTCGTGATAGAGATCAACATGTGGCATTCAATGTGCATAGGTGAATAACACAAAGGCTAATGAGAAGGGTGACATCCATGGAGGTTTATAAATAGACCACTCCTTGACACGTGGATATTGGAGGATGAATGTGGATCCCTCATACATGGTTTTTGAAACCGTCATTCAAGCATCCACATAACTGGAGAGTCATACCACTCTCTCAAGAGTGGTAATACACCACCTAATCCAATATTCCTTAGTTTGGTTACCTTTTTTGATGTCATCTTGGGTATAGGGGTGTCGGGATTCCTAGAAGCTTTGGGGAAAAAAAAACCCCGACATCCCGAGGTCTAATTGACTTTTCTCAACAGGGATCCGTGATGGAAATCTGTCCACCCTCAAATCCAACAACTCAGGTTTATCGCACATGGAACATAGCCTATTCTTGACGAGCGTCCCATAACTATATTGCATCCATGCCCATGATGACTAATGGGCCTATCCTAATAGGCCACATCACCATAATGTACAAAGGCTCACCTAACCAGAGGTTGACACTTTTCTAGCTCTCATAAACCTATTAAATTAATTAATCATTACCCTCTTAAAATACTACTCTTTAGTATTCATTTATTTAATCCGTATTACGGATAATTAGTCTTCATTAATTCATTACCCCTGTAAAAAAAATTTTATTTGGTCGAAATTACTGGCCCGGTAAAACCAAGGATTACATTCCTTTTTTTCTTGGGAATCCAACATTCCAGGGTGGATTAGTGTTAATTTTTATATTACTGCCCCGACATATTAACTTATAACATAAACATGTTACAATATAATTTAACTAATTGTGTTATAATATTATTATACTTAATTATGTTATATTATATTGCACTTAGAATTATTAATCTCGATTAATATATTTAAATCACTATCCCTCAGCGTAAAATATTTCATGCATTTTTCATTATGCTCAGAACCTTCGATGCCCGAGAGCCAGTAAGGGTCTCACATGGTCATATATATATATATATATATATATATATATAAGAGAAAAGGATTGGCCTTCTCGTCCCTTGGGAGATCTCCCATTTCATGCACACATCACACTTTAGAACTCTCGTAGCGTGACATCCGATGATTACGAGTTCATTAAAGAAATAAATCACAAGTTTATCACTATTTATATAAATATATATGTACACACACCCACCCACCCACACACACACAAACACATATATATACTTTGAGAAACAGAAGGAAATTATATTTCCTGGCCTCATAATTTTTAATAGTAAAATACTTAATAAGAAGTGTAGGAGTGTAGAGGGACCTGTACAAAGCAATATTCTCACACCTTGGAAGTTTGAGAGAGGTTTCTTCTTTGCACAGAGGGGAAAATTTTAAGCTTCCCATTTCTCACGGATAGTATGGGAATTCATAGTTTTAATATATATGAGTTTCTAGACTTAAATACTCATTTATTAAGGCATTTAGATGGTAAATTTGGAATTTACCTGAAATTGCTAGTCTTTACCTTCCATGCAAAATTTGTTCATTGAACATATAAATATATATATACATATACAACTTATGTAACTATGTTTTTACCAGAAATTACTGTCTTGCCTATTTTCATGCCATTTTTTGTTAATTTTAGGGAATGGTCACCATTTTCCAGTCTTTCCCTTATGGACACAAATATACTATGTAAATCATGGTAAAATTTCCTTTCTTAAAAAGTCCTAAAGAAATTTAATGAATCATAATGCACCAAATTCTTAATTTCATTTTATTTCAAATTAGAGAAATTAGTTTTTCTATTTCTTATTCTTTTCTCATTATTTAATTTGAAAATTCTTTCCCTTTATTCAACATTTGGCTTACCTTCTAAGACTAAGATGAGATATGAATCTCTGTCAATTCTGATTCCTAGCATATTTTCCAAATCAACACTTGGTTAATACTTTGAATAACAACAAATTACTGACAACTTCTCTTCAAGAACATAAAACAAGTAGAGATATAACAACAGAGTATGCTTACCAGGTCTTACTTTAGATTCCATAGCCAACTAGACAATCAGAGTGACAATTCCACTATATGAAATAGAGTGAAAAAATCTTCAAATTGCCAACACATGAATTCCCTAATATGAAATAAACAACAAGACACAAAAAATACTTACCTGATATTTAGAAATCATTGGAAATTGTTGAAGGGTGTGCCATTTTAAACCCAACCATAGGAACAACTACTCTTGGTGTATTTCAAAGCTGGCCACACTCTAGCTAGAGTACGATGCCATGAGATGAATTCCTCTTTGTGCTCAGCAAACAACAAGGGATGAGGGTTACTCTCCCACTCCCATAGAAAACTGATAGCATAATCTACAATTCACCAAGAAAGGGGGCCTATTGTGATTTCTCACTCAATCACTTAAATTATCTATAGCCCCATTTATCAACTTGTTTTGGAGGCATTGATGGTGGTTCCTCAACCTAGAAAATTATGTTCTCTCGGTTCTCTTCAGAACCAAAGAGATTCACTTACTCTTCTTCTTCAGAATTCATCTCTAGAACCATTCGTGTGCATCCTCTCTTCACTACCCACAATTTTCCCCCTTTTTCATTCCTTCTAAAACAATATTTTGTGGGTCCAATCCCCCAATTCATGGGTCAGATCAGGAAACTTCCATATGGTTACTTTTCCCATCTTCTCATTGACTCTTGAGGAAGACTTCCCAACTACCAAGTTGACTGGTAAATAAATTATCTAGACCAAACGACATTTTTGGGTTTGAAAATTCAACAGAGTATTGTCTAGAGAGGGTCATCTCAACCAACAATGGGTCCTCTCATCATTCCCTCTCATGGAGTCATAACCTTTATAGGAAATCCCCTTCAACAATTATTCAACACTTTCCTTTTATATTAATAACAAAAAGGTTTACATCACATCCTTAGCAAAGATTCATCATCTTTCAAAATTCACACATAACAAGTTTATCATTATTTTTGACAATAATAATGATTATATTTACAAATTGTTGAAAAAATGGGTATTAGATCAATCCCATATGAAATTTTTCTTAAGGGGGGATGTTATAATATTTAGATACTTAGGAGTTAGTTAATATCATCTTTGTCTATTGTGTCTTTAGGTAAAAGTGTGTTTCTTTAGTATGCACTAGTATGCATCGGTAATTATGTAATCTGATGGTTAGTATATGTTCTAGACATAAAGTGATCCAACAACTCATATTCTGCTCGATACTGGAAACTATTTATTCATGTATTAACACCTAATTGGTCCATCATCTCTATTTAAAGAGCATGGAGGGTCATTTGTTTAATATCAATTGTGAGAAACTCTTATGTACAATTTTTTTATTTTGCATTAATATATTTCCTCAAGTAATTATGTTGGCTAGGGCCATTGACTAGTTCCCACTTAGATGGTTTTAACCATATAAAAACACCATTGTACTGATCTTTGGTCTAGTTGTGTGAGCAGTTACTTAAGGTGTTCATCCTGTGTTGGATTACCCTAGTTTTCCAAACATATGCAACCTTTAAAAAAATCAGAATAATAGAGGGTTCTTATTAAGTGGGTAACTAGGTTTGAATATTCACATCCATTTAAAGTACATAATCCGATTATATTGTGAAGCCATATTTGAATCCATCTCTAAGACATGGAGTTTTTTGTTATTCTTCCACACACGGTGGGAAAAGAACTTGGGCACAAGATCTCCTGCAACTAAGCTCCTTTACAAAAAAGGGCTTGAATGGGTCACAAACATTATTCCTAATTAAAGTATTATAAAATATCCTTTGAGGATGTATGTGGTTGAAGTGAATCTTGAGCAAGAGTGATTGATTGAAGAAGATAAGGAACCTATCATAGATGGAGTTCAAGAAGATGATGTTAAAGCATAGGGGAATGTTTTTGGTTAAAAAATACTTGACTTACTCTTGTTGAAGATGTTTAGATCCATCCTCATGAAAACATAGTTTTTGTTTTACATGCTAATGTCTAAGCACTAGTCATTGTAACAAAGCACTATGTGGAATAAAATTGACACTTACTAGCCTAAGTAGAGAATGGAACACAAAGGTATGATATAAATTCAACTATTTGTATCCCATTGTAGGTTTGAGCACAGTCCATAGTAGGGCATGGCAGTAGCATTTAAATTCAAATCTTCTTTTTTCAATCTCCCACAACAATAAAAACAAGCACGATCTTGTTGCATTTGATCCTTTAATCGTGAAAATAGAAAGAAAGAATGAAGATATGTTTACAAAATAATGACGATTCCTTGTACAAGCTACAATTATCAATGACTATGCCCCTAATTTCTATTATTATGACGGTTTAGTTATGAAGCAACTATCGAGGAAATTGTAGACAACTTCGAAGAAGCACCAATTTCAATTATTATCTCTAGATTCTTTTCCATTGCTTTAACGAGCCACCAGTTCCATGGTTTTGCCAACAGCCACAACCATGAGAATGGTTTGGTTAATGCAACCATTAGAATGGTTTGGTGAATACATTAATGAAATATTGATATGGTTATGTTAGTGGCATTCCATATGTCCTATAACATAGGAGAGTCAAAGTATTTGAGTGAAAATCCATTGATATCATCTCAAGTAATAATGTGCATATAAATAACAAAAATTAAAATATTTGCTCAGTTAAATTTTGGGAAAAAATAAAAATTGAATAGATTAAATTAAATGAAGAGAAAAACATTAAGCCTAAAAAATTTATAAATAGATATAAATCAACTAATAAAATTCTCTAGAACATGTAGAAAAAAAAAATGTTTTTCTTATATCTAATATGAAAGAGCTCCTTCACTATGTTCAAATCCTTACCTATCTCTAGAATGACAACATAAAGAGGTCTTTCACTATGTTCAAATCCTTACCTATCTCTAAAATGAAAACATGAAAACATGAGTTTGTGAACATATCCTATCATCATAAATTGTGAACTTAACCAAACATTTTTCATGTAACATCTAATTAAGAAAGAAACTTGTATACACAAGCATAAAACGAATATAAAAGGTTTTATTGTTGTATATTTTTATAGTTTGGTTTAGATATTAAGACCGAGGATATTTATTCCATTAAATTTTTATAAAAATGAAATTGTTGCGAACAGTTTGTTTGATTCTTTTTACTTTTATAAATATTTTTTTTTTTTAATTTACATTTAAAAATTTAATTATTTAAATATACACTAATTTATATTTATATAAAAAAAATTGTTATTACGAATGTAATATTAAAATATATGTTTTATAAAAAATGTTTTTTAAATAATTTTATTTTAATAATTATCAATGGTAAATCTTAATTAGTGAGTTAGTTAGTTTTTTTTTTTTCAACATATAACATGATTTTATTTAAAATTTCATTATAAGTTTTCATAACAATAATTCAAATTATTGACGACGATGGTGGTTGTGACGAGGACGATGACAACGACAGTGGTTGTGACAAGGACGATGGCAACGACGGTGGTGGCAGCGACAACGATGAATATGACGGTGACAACGAAGATGATAGTGGTGATGATGACGATGGCGACAATGATGGTAGTGAGAACGACAATGGCGATCGAATTGGTCTATCAGACCTTATGATAGAAGGGATTAACTACAATTCTTTAGAATTTTGTTTATGTGCTAAAAAAACATTAATAGAAGCTTTCCAAGATCACTATAGTTTTGTTGAGTTAAAAGGTTAGGAAGGTTGGTAGTGTGAAAAATATTTTGAAATTGAGATCTAATCTAGGTATAGGATGGGCAATGTAATAGAAAATGATTTTCATCTTCAACCTTCTTGGTGTCACAAAGGTGGCACACTCTTTCATCCCATGACGTTTTAGGAATTGACCAACGTCCAATTTCACTATGGAGCTTGTGAGAATTTTTTCTTATCTTAGCAAGGGTTATTTTTTCTTTACACATGTCAAAATATATAGATAATTTTGATCTTCTAGATTAGGGTTGATTACATCCTTATAATACCTAAATTTTCTTTTTTCCTCTAACTCTTTATCACACCACATTTTCTCCTTAAATTTTTATTTAATGATACTTTTAATAGTATCCTTATTCTGCAAAATAGTGTCTTCCATGATTCCCCAATAGCTTAGCCAAGAATGGGCATCTTTATGCCATCCTCGCTTAAGTCGAAGGTGGTTACGAATTGATTTTGAAGCAATTTTAGGAAGCCTCTTGTCTTCCATTTTTTTTAACTTGTTCTTATACATTAGGTATCTAGTCATATCCATTCGCTCAATGAGGGAAAGGCTTTCCTCTAAAAGGAGGACGGGATATAACATATTTCCTTTAATTTTGAGACTATAGGTTATAAAATTCATTTGGATTTTCTTAATATTTCTCCAGGATTCACGAGAGATACTGCATCCCTAGACTTCACATCCATATAGAATAACATGTGTAACAATAGTCTCAAAGAGGAGTGTCTTCTTATCCCATATCCAAATATCGACTGACTTACAATTGTTTTCAAACCCATAATAAGATTTCCATCCCCTAATAATCCTTTTCTCAATGTTATAATTCCAGTTGAGCTTGTGGTGAATATTGATTCCAAGAAATTTGTATGAAGTAACTTCCTCCAAGTTGTTGTTTTCATATACGAAGGTATCATAAGTGATACTATTAGATTTAATGATCACGACCTTAGTTTTTTCAGTATTAACAATCATACCCATACTGGAGAAAAAATACTTGAGGTCTTAGTTGGTTTTCAAGATCATGGGGACTCCTTTCCATAAGAACAATATCATCAGCATAAAGAATAGTATTGATGACTATACGAGTGAGAGTAGGTCCGACACAACTTGCTTCTTCCAAGCAATTTTCTAACTTGTCAATGTATATGCCAAAAAGGGTAGGGTACAAGGGACAACCTTGCTTGACTCCAATATTTCAATTAATATTTTTCAAATGACCCTCAATGTTCTTAACCTTGGAAATAACATGCTCATATAGTCTTATTGCAGCAACCCTCAACCCAAAAGACATTTTATCTCTTTCAACGTATTCCAAAGGTTTTTCGTGGGAACCATGTCAAAAGATTTTCTAAAGTCAACAAAAAAACAAAAAATATTGGTTTTAGTATTGTGGAACTCCTTTGAAATGATCCTAAAGGTAACAAGATGGTCCACAGTTGAATGATATCTCCTAAATCCAACCTGGCCTTTAGTTATTTTATCGTGACTTTCTAACCAAAGACTAATATTCTTTTCCAAAATAATTTATAAAGTTTGACTGAAACCTATTCAAACCATAAAACATATTTTAAATTTGATTGATGAAGAGCATATATCCAAGGAAAATAAAATATGATAAGTGATCATTCAAAATTTTTAAGTGATATGTTGCTTTAAAATTTCTTATATATTTGGAATAATAAGTGTTCAATATGTAGAAAATTGCATTACATGGGACTAACTCATTAGCTAAAATGTCATGTCTCAAGACATACACATAATTTTTAAATAATTAAATTGAAGATGGAGGGTGGGACAATATTAGAGTAAAAGTTGCTTTAAAATTTCTTATATATTTAGAATAATAAGTGTTCAATATATAGATGTTTGCATTGCACAACACTAACTCATTAGCTAAAATGTCATGTCTCAAGACATATGCATACGTTTTAAATAAATAAATAAAGGTAGATGAAATGAGACCTCTAGAAATACTTGTAAAGATGCTTATGACACTATAATCATTAGTGACAACAATAATTAACGAGATCAAACCTATATTTTACATCATTTATTTTCTTTAAGATTGTGAAGTTAACTAATTCAATTCATTCAAAACATTACATAAACAAAATAAATTTAATCAAATTTATATTCATTTTCATAGTTTAAAAAATCAATATAAATTTGTGTATTTATGTTTTAAATATTTTATAAACATAATTGAAATTATAATAAATATACATGAGAGATAGAACTAATATGAATTTAAAAAATATCACAATGATGATGATGATGATTAACGTCCACTAAGACCTAATTGGTCTATTGGACCTTAAGAGGGTAAGTGATTACTTGTGATTCTTTAGAATTTTGTTTCTGTGCTCGAAAAGCATTAAGAGAATCTTTCCAAGATCACCATACTTTTGTTGAGTTAAGAGGTTAGGAAGGTTGGTAGTGTGATCAATATCTTGAAAATGAGATCTAATATGGGTATAGGCTAGACAATCTAAGAGAAAGTTATTTTAATATTCAACCTCCTTAGTGTCACAAATGTGACACACTCTTTCATCCCATGGTGTTTTATGAATTGACCAACGCCCAGTTTCACTATGGAGCTGATGAGAATTTGTTCTTATCTTAGCAATGCCTATTTTTTTCTTTACACTTGGCAAAATAGATAGATAATTTTGATCTTCTAGATTAGGGTTGATTACATCTTTATAATACCTTAATTTTCTTTTTTCCTCTTATCACACTACATTTTTTCCTTAAATTTTGATTTGACGTTTTTTTTAATAGTATCTTTATTCTGCAAAATGGTTTCTTCCATGATTCCCCAATAGTTTAGCCAAGACCAACAGTCTTTATGCCATCCTCACTTGAGTCGATGGTGGTTATGAATTGATTTGGAAGAAATTTTAGGTAGCCTCTTGTCTTCCATGTTGTTTAACTTGTTCTTATACTTTGGGTATCTAGTCATAGCCATGCTCTCAATGGGGGAGAGGCTTGTTTCTACGAGGAGGATGGGATAGGGCGTATTTCCTTTAATTTTGAGATTATAGGTTATAAAAATCTTTTGTATTTTCTCTATCTTTCTCCAAGATTCACGAGAGATACTACAACCCCAGACTTCACATTCATAAAGAATAACAGGTGTAACAAGAGTCTCAAAGAGGAGTTTCTTCTTATCCCAACTCCAAAGTTCAGTTGATTTACAATTGTTTTCAAGCCCATAATAAGCTTTCCATCCCCCGATAATCCTTTTCTCAATGCTATAATTTCAATTAAGCTTGTGGTGAATATCAATTCCAAGATATTTGTATGAAGTCACATCCTCCAAGTTGTTGTTTTCATATACCAAGGTATCATAAGGGATATTTTTGGATTTAATAATCATGACCTTAGTCTTATCAGTATTAACAGTCATACCCATATTGGAGCAAAAATCCTTGAGGATTCTTAGTTGGTTTTCAATATCATGGGGACTCATTTCCATAAGAACGATATGATCATCATAAATAAGAAGATTGATGACTATACCAGTGAGAGTAGGTCCGACACAACCTGTTTTTTCCAAGCATTCTTCTAATTTATCAATGTATATGCCAAAAAGGGTAGGGGACAAGGGACAACCTTGTTTGACTCCGATATTGCAGTTAATCTCTTTTGACCAGCCCTCAGTGTTTTTAAACTTAGCAATGACGTTCTCATACATCCTTATTGCAGAAGCCCTCAACTTGAGAGGCACTTTTATCTCTTCCAACCTATTCCAAAGGTTTTTCCTAGGAACCATGTCAAAAGCTTTTCTAAAGTCAACAAAACAACAAAAAATATTGGTTTGAGTATTGCGGAACTCCTATGCAATGATACTAAAGGTAACTAGATGGTCCACAGTTGAATGATATCTCCTAAACCTGGCCTATCCTTTAGCTCTTTTACCATGACTTTCTAGCCCAATGCTAATCTTCTTTTCCAAAATAATTCTGTAAAGCTTGGCTAAAATCGAGCTAATCATAATGGTCCTATAATTAGAGGGAATGTTTTTATCCCCATTTTTAAAAATGCAACAATGAGGCTTTGAATCCAGGGTTTAGGGAAGCCTTGCTTGACTGCTAAATTGAAGAGCTTGTGTATGTGAGGGATAAGGATTGGCCCTCCGATTTAAAAAAATTCAGCTTGGTAGCCTTCAATGTCCTTAGCTTTCCCATTTGCAAGCCACTTAACCTCGAACTCTATGTCATCTAAAGAAAAAAATTCTTCCTTTGTAGGGACAATAGGAATGGTGTCCATGGAATTAGGGAACTCGTAAATACTTTTAAGGTAGGAATTCCAGTCTATTAAGGGAATCCTATTATTTTCTTCAGTATTGCATTTTAGAATTTGGCTCCAGAACTTCTTAGGATCCAACTTGTATAGTTGTGAAAGTTTCTCTTTCCTTTTATTGATATAGTATGTTTTGTTCCTTTTAATTAGGGATTTGTATTTATTGATCTTATTGAGTTTTAAGGGCTCATTAGAAGCATCCCTAATGGATTTCCTAGCAATTTTACATTATTTATCATACCAAGGGTTGGTTGTTCTATTATTTTTTTTATGGGACACCTCGAAAGAGAACTTGTTAATGGAAGTGGAAAGGGTAGTTGTAAAATTATGATAGAGTTCTTCAATGTTGTCCTTATAAGTTAGGAGTTTTAATTTACTATTTAAATCCTTTAAGAAAATGTCAACTTTACTTTTGTCAAAGCACAAATTCCTTTGATTATCAGAATTCTCTTCAATGGTGCTCCTATGCATGGAAAAATTTATAGTTAGGGTTAAAGATTTATGATCAGAGTTAGGCTCATGGTCATTTAAAAGGTCAAAAGTTGTTATTTGGTTGGAAACGAGGATATCATATATCACATAATCTACAACACTACTACCTAGCCCATGAATACAGTTCATTTGGTTGGAGTTTGGCCACTTCATTACTCCGTTGCAAATTATTAGGTCTTGAGAGTTGTGGAGCTTGACCAACTCAGTACCAAACAGATTCTCAATTAGGTATTCAGAGCTTCTTTTGTAGGTATTAGATAAAACAAGGTCTCCTATCGCCAAAATGGAAGGGTATTTCATGGACTAAGGGTAAATAAAACTCGATATACGTGAACACGTTGTGCACAAGGCATAGATTGTATAATCTTTAAATTATTGGGAGGGCCTTTGTATACCGTACTTAACTTTTTAATTTTCGTTGCATCAAACATTTTTTGAGTGAACATGATAGTGAAAACAATAGAGTGAAATATTATTTTAAATGTTATAATTCTAGTTGAGTTTGTGGTGAATATAAATTCCAAGAAATTTGTATGAAGTCACTTCCTTCAAGTTATTGTTGTCATATACGAAGTGATCATAAGTTATCCTATTGGATTTAATGATCATGACCTAAGTTTTGTGAGTATTAATAGTCATACCTATAATGGAGAAAACATCCTTGAGGATTCTTAGTTGATTTTCAAGATCATGGGGACTCCTCACCATAAGAACGATATCATCAGCATAAAGAAGAAGATTGATGACTATATCACTGAGAGTAGGGCCTATACAACCTACTTCTTCCAAGCAATTTTCTAACTTGAAAATATATATGCCAAAAAAGGTAGGGGACAAGAGACAACCTTGCTTGACTCCAATATTGCACTTAATCTCTTTCGACAAGCCCTTAGTGTTATTAATCTTGGCATATAGTCTTATTGCAACACCTCTCAACTCGAAAGACACTTTTATCTCTTCCAACTTATTCCAAAGGTTTTTCCTATGAACCATGTCAAAATCTTTTCTAAAGTCAACAAAACAACAAAAAATATTGGTTTTAGTATCGCATAACTCCCCTGCAACAATCCTAAGGGTAACAATATGGTCCACAGTTGAATGATATCTCCTAAATGAGACATGGCCTTTATCTCTTTTACCATGACTTTCTAACCAAAAGCTAATCTTCCTTTCCAAAATAATAACATAAAACTTTACTAAAACCTATTCAAACTATAAAACAAATTTTAGATTTCATTGGTGAATAACATCTATCCATGGAAAATGAATGATGATAAGTGACCATTTAGAAATTTTAAATGATGTGTTGCATTATAATTTCTTATATATTTGGAATAATAAGTGGTTAATATGTAAACAAGTGTTGCATGGCAGCATAGTCCTTGCTGGGTTGAATTGGGAATAAATGCACAGGGATGGGGAAAAAGTAGCAGAGGTAGATGAAAATTGTAGTGGAGATGTGGAAAGAATAATGAAGCACATGTGGTATCCATGCAGAAAATGACACATGGCCTCTTGAGCCCCATTTAGTTTTTAAACTATATAATCCATCTTGCTATGTTCAAAATTTTTGTTCTTTCTAGTAGTGTGACTTGCTATGTTTGACATTTCCGTTCCTACCTTGCATGTTTGATCTCTTAAATGTATTTATGAAATTCATTCATAATGATTTTCGTATACTTCCTAAATTAAATGCATGTTGAAAAGAGAAAGTGAAGAACCTGCATCTCATTGTCCCATCATGTGAACAAGCCATATCAAAAAACAAAAAATTATTCACAAAGCTGACTGAAATAGACTTACCCTGAAGGACCAACGAGGTCTAACACCCCAACATAATCATCAAATCCTTGCCCTTAAATAAGCAAGCCTTCGATAAACAAGTTGATACTTTTAAGGGGTTTTCTTTATAAAATTATTACAACATCCTTGAATATCGTGAAGATGACGTGGACAACTCGTTAGTCGACTATTCGGTAAAAAATGAAGAAATTGAACAAGCTCTGTGTTTGAAATTGAACAAGCTCTATTCGGTAAAAAATGAAGAAATTGAACAAGCGAATGACATTCCATGATGTTTGAAATTAACACTCGGAAGGGATAATATAACCCTCTACAATTCTTGGTTTAATCTGTATTAATGGGGGATCTCCTCGATCCTTTTTCTCATCAATGAAAATCTATACGGTTCTTTCATGATGAGTTGTTAACATTAAATCTTAGTAATTGCATATTTAGAAATAAGACCTCATATATATATATATAT
>JASDQU010102508.1:414344-430859 GCA_032191745.1 Picea mariana
TCCATGGTAAGGGGTATATTTTCTTAATGCTCACTTTGTTCAGTTGTCTGTAATCGATACATAGTCTTAGAGTACCGTCTTTCTTTTTCACAAAGAGGACTGGTGCTCCCCATGGCGAGACACTTGGTCTGATATACTCTTTATCCAACAGTTCCTGTAATTGTATTTTTAATTCTATCAGTTCTGGTAGACTCATTCGGTAGGGTGCTTTTGAGATAGGAGTTGATCCGGGTAGTAAGTCTATGGAGAAATCTATATCTCTCCTAGGAGGTAATTTTGGTATCTCATCAACACACATGTCTATGAATTCACGTAGGACAACAAAGTCTTCTAACTTGGGATTCGTTACTTGGATGGTGTAAAATTGACATCCCTTTCTAATACATTTCTTGAATTGCATCACTGAAACTTGTCCGACTTACACAGGTGTTGGTATGCCTTGTGTTGTTCTAACAGTGCCAAAATTATCTTTATAGCTAAGTATCTTTGTATAACAATCTAGTACTGCTTTGTGTTGTTCCAACCAGTCCATCCTAATAATCATATTGTAAGACCCTAGTGGTAGGATGTTCAGATTGGTCCTTATCTTTTGACCATCTAAACTGAACTCAAGATCAGAAATAAAGTTAACTACTTTTCTTTTAGTCCCTGTTGCTAGCTGTACAAGACAAGGTTTTTCATGCTTTTGTTTCTTAAGTTTATTCGACTCTACTACATCGGGAGTAATATAACTTAACGTAGCTCCAGAGTCAAGTAAAATAGAAATTTGAGTGTAAAGGATTTTACCTTCAATCTCTACCATTGCGGACTCATGGTCATCTTGTCGACCATCTATAGATGCATTTATCCGATGCAGACTTCTACCCATGTCACCGTGAAATGTACCTCAAAAATCATCATAATTTTTTTTTTATTTTCATGGCATAAATCAATTTTGTTTAAACTTAGATTGTACAAACATGAATGATTCAATTCTGACTGTAAGGATGTTATTACACCCATCTAATCTACTTTGATCAAAAATCTTGTGTGGGTAAAATTCCCTCCATGTTTCAGTTCTTTCCCTTATTCGCTGCACCCTTCTAGTATACTTAAAGTAAGAGAGCGACACGAACTTAGCTCGAAGGAGCCTCCGTTGTTCAGAGAGAGAAAAGGATATCACCTGGAAGTGTTCAGAGCGATTCAAAGAGAGAAATCGTCTCATAGGGGTCAAGCTCCAGTGGAAAAATACCAAATCCTCCTTGCCAAATATCTTTAGAAGAATGAATGGTGATAAATTGTCAGGAAAATGACCCAAATCCAGCAGACCATTAGATCCCATAGATATGTGCAGAAGTTAAGGCTAATCATTCACACGCTTAGGAGGGTAACAACCATTGGATGAGAAATAGCAGGAGTCGTTGATCTTGTTCTTTGGATTTTCACCAACTCAGAGTTGCCACATTGGAGGAAGGGCCTGCCAGAGGACCATCCCATTCTGAACCCCATTTCAGGGTTTCAGACTTCGCGAGCTCCAAAATTGAACATCAACTCACAGCAACTTGCCAAATGCAAAAAGGGATGAGTGGGACCTGCATTTCAAGGTTTCAGGGTTCGGAGTTTCGTGAAGTCCAAATCTAATCTCTAAACCCTAGAACTCTTGAAATCACGAAAAGTGCAAAACAGGAAAGGTGGGACCCCATTTGAGATTTTGGGATTCGAAATCTTGTGACTTCAACGCCAAGCCTTTACACACTAGAACTTCCGAAATTGTGAAAAGTGAAAAAGAGGAAAAGTGGGACACCATTCGAGATTTCAGAACTCGGGGTGTCGGGGTTTCAAATACCATCCAACAACAAACCATAACCTTTGAAAAAGTGAAAAGAGGAAGGAGGGATGACCAATACATTGGGATTTTCAGAGTCTGGAACTTTGCGAGTTTCGATGTCCAAACATCAACATGAACAAACCTTTGAAAAGGCGAAAAACTAGAGTGGGTCCCGTATCTTAGGGTTTCGGGGTTCAAAACTTCACGAGTTCTGGTACTGAAACAAAAACATATCCAAAATTCCAAAAATGTGAAAGAGGTAAGGGTGTGGGCCATACAAATTTGGGTTTTGGGGTTTACTAACTCCCAATGCAAAACATCAAACATCACCAAACGTTGAAATGTATAGTTACGAAAAGGTAAGGTGTGGGCCCTACAAATTTGGGCTTCGGGGTTTACTAACTCCCAATGCAAAACATCACACATCACCAAATGCTAAATCACGAAGTTACAAAAAGGTAAAGGTGTGGGCCCTACAAATTCGGGTTTTGGGGTTTACTAACTCCCGATTAATAACATCACGCATCACCAAACGATGAATTGTGAAGTTACGAAAAGGTAAAGGTGTGGGCCCTACAAATTCGGGTTTCGGGGTTTCAAATGTCGAATAGCAGCGTGAGACATTTCTTGAATTCCAAAAGCACAACGACTTAAGAAAAATTTACATACTCCGAAGGATACAAAAGGATAAAGGTTTTCTTCTAACCTATAGAGTGTCCTAACATTTCTACTATAGGTTAAACCTATCCTGTAGCTAGACTGTCTCTCATTACTCAATTTGTATAAAATAAAGTTGCCTGGTACTTCCAATTCGGATTTAACACATACCTAACATTGGGTAAAAGCATTCGAACAAATGAAGGGAATCATTACACTTCCTATTTAAGAAAATATAATGTATCAGATATTAAATCATTCAAACAAAGAATGGAAAATATTTTAATTTTGATTAAACATAGACATTGCATCGAATATAAAATCATTCATAATGGAGAAGGAGAAACTTTAACATATCTGAATTCCAATCCGCGGGAAGACAAAGGGAACAACCACGTTCCTCTCAACCGTAGAACAGGGCAGCCAAAATCACTTTCCTGATTCACCCCCTAGCCTGACCATGAATTCATGAGGGCGAACTTGGAAACTCCTCCTTAGCTATGTCCTTCAATTCAAACAATTATCTTCTTACCTCACACTTACTCAACAGTGCTCATAATAGCAAGGCGATTTTGTTTTCAACAGGCTCCTCTTGCCTCACACTCAATCCACAGTGTTCATAACAACAAGAGAGCTCAGGAATCCTTTTCCCATCATACTTGGTAGCATCCTGCCTCCTCGCATATGCTATTTATCCATTTTTGCCTAGGTATTTTCCCTCTAAAGTGCTTCCATTGCACCTTTACATGAGCGATGGCTCTATTCCGAAGTGTTACTTCTCCATTTCTTGGGGAATCTCTGGTCCAGCCATGATTCTGTCAGCCAGGTTATCCCATCTAATCGGAGTTGTACACTTTCTGCCATACAATATTTCAAAACAGCTCAACTTAGCTGAAGTTTGGTACCCATTGTTATACGTAAATTCCACCAAGTGTAGGTAGTCTTCCCACTTGTTCGGTTTTGTTCTTACAGAAATGCAGAGCATATCTTCTATGATTTGGCTTGTCCTTTCGGTCTGTCCATCTGTTTGTGGATGATAACTTGTAGTAAAATTCAAATTAGAATTTAGCCCCACAAACAATTCCTTCCAAAAAGTGGATGTGAATTTTACGTCTCTATTTGAAATCACCATTTTAGGAATACCATGCAGTCTAAAAATTTCTTTCATGAATATTTCAACAATGTTAATAGATTTAAAAGTAGACTTTACAGGAATGAAATGTGCAAACTTATTGAGTTTATCGATTACAACCATGATGGAATCATTATGTTTTTGAGTTTTTGGAAAACCTGTGATAAAGTCTAGTGAGATGGTCTACCATTTCCATTATGGTACTGATAATGGTTGTAATAGGCCAGCTGGATGCTGGTGTTCAGCCTTAACCTGCTGACAATCTTGGCACCTAGCCAAGTATTCTTATGTTTCGCCTTTCATATTAGGCCAGAAAAATAGTTTTCTGAGTGATGTTATTGTTTTCTAGTAACCTTGATAGCGAGAGTATGGTTTCTTATGCACTTCATCTAAAATAGTTAATTTTAGCTCTATTGAATCTAGTACGTAAAGTCTGTTTTTAAATCTTAATAGTCCCTCCTTGTGGATACTTATATCCGGTTTATCTGATTTTGTGACATTATTTTCCAATTCTGCCATCATCTTAGTGTAATTTTCGTCATTAGCACCTATCGTTCTGATTCTTTGTTCTAGATCATTTTCTTCTCTACTGATATTTATCTCAAATAACCCATGGATTTTGCGGCTTAAAGCATCTGCTACATTATTTTCGTTACCCTTGATATGTCTTACCTTGAAGTCAAATTCACTCAAGAAGGATAGCCACCTTGCTTGTCTCGTATTAAGGTCTGGTTGGTTAAACATATATTTCACTCCGCTATTATCTGTCAGTAGTAAGAATTTTCCGCCCATGATATAGTGTCGCCACATTTTTAAGGCATGTATTACTGCTGCCAGTTCTAAGTCATGAGTGACATAATTTCGCTCGTGTTCCTTTAGTTTTTGGGATTCATAACAAATCACGTGCCCTTCCTGAGTTAGAACACCACTTAGCCCCTCTCTACTTGCATCAACGCATACTGTAAAGTCTTTATCTGGGTCTGCTACCTTCAATATGGGCGCTGATGTCAATAACTCTTTTATCTTGTTAAAACTGTCTTGAGACTTTTGCAACCAGTTAAACTTGGTCCCTTTCTTTTCCAGTGACATGATAGGGTAGGCTATCTTGGAGAACCCTTCTATAAATCTGCAATTATATCCGGTGATTCCGTTGAATGACCAGATATCTACCACATCCTTAGGTACTGGCCATTCCATAATGGATTTTATCTTTTCTGGGTCTACGGAAATACCTTTCAAGGAAATTACATGTCCTAAATATTTTATTTCTCTTTGATAGAAGTCACATTTGTCGAAATTTTCCGTAAATTTTGTGTTTCCTTAGTGTTTGTAGAACTATTTGTAAGTGTTCATCATGTTCCTCCTTTTTTTTAGAGTAGACTAGAATATCATCGATAAATGATACTACGAACTTGTCTAAGTATTGGATGAAAATGTTGTTCATCAAGCACATAAATGTGGTTGGTGCATTAGTAAGTGAAAAAGGTACGACTACAAACTCGTAGTGTCCGTATCTTGTTTGAAAAGATGTTTTGTTTATGTCCTGGTCCTTTATCCTAACTTGATGATATCCAGATCGCAAATCCAATTTTGAGAAGATCTTGGCCCCACCAACTTGATCAAACAGATCATTTATCCTAGGTAAGGGGTATTTGTTCTTAATGGTTACTTTGTTCAGCTGGTTGTAATCGATACATAGTCTTAGAGTACCATTTTTATTTTTTACAAAGAGGACTGGTAGACTCATTCGGTAGGGTGGTTTTGAGTTAGGGGCTGACCCGGGTAGTAAGTTTATGTAGAAATCTATTTCTCTCCTAGGATGCAATTCTGGTATCTCATCAACAAACATGTCTCTGAATTCACGTAGGACAACAAAGTCTTCTAACTTGGGCTTATGTTCTTTTTCTAATAGATTCGTTACTTGGATGGCGTAAACTTGACATCCCTTTCTAATACATTTCTTGAATTGCATCGCTGAAACTTGTCTGACTGACACAGGTTTTGGTATGCCTTGGGTTGTTCTAATAGTGCCAAAATTATCTTTATAGCTAAGTATATTTGTATAACAATCTAGTGCTTCTTTGTGTTGTTCCAACCAATCCATCCCAATAATCATATCATAAGACCCTAGTGGTAGGATGTTCAGATTGGTCCTTATCTTTTGACTATCTAAACTGAACTCAAGATCAGAAATAAAGTTAACGACTTTTTCTTTTAGTCCTTGTTGCTAGTTGTACAAGACAAGGTTTTGTATGCTTTTGCTTCTTAAGTTTATTCAACTCTACTACATCAGGAGTAATATAAATTAACGTAGCTCCAGGGTCAATTAAAATAGAAATTCGAGTGTCATGGATTTTACCTACAATATCTACCACCGATGAATGGTGGTCAGCTTGTCAACCATCTATGGTTGCATTTATCCGATTCAGACTTCTGCCTATGTCACCTACTGTCGAGGCTTATTGGAAATTGTGAGCAATAGTTCTGTTCACTATAATTAAACATGGACAGTTCCTCCTTAGATGAGGGTCTCCACACTCCCAACACTTTAATGGCTCGCGTGCGTTGTCCCTAAACCTTTTTGTTCCAAAGTTCAAAGGTTTACCACTACCTTGTGTATTCGGGTGATTGGAGTGAAAATCCTTCCTTTGGAAACTTTTTGTTGCATTTTGATAAGGAGTTGGATGGTATCCTTTCTTCCACTGGTTTATTCCTTGGGAAACTCTACCCATTTTTTATACTGGTCATAGCACATTCGTGCCTTCCTGAATGCCTCACTCAAGGATTTGGAGTTGTCAAACTCAATTCTGTCCCTATAGGATTGTGGTAAACAACTTAAGAATCACTGGATTTTTACTTTATCCTCCCGGATGTATGGTACAAACCTTAGTAGTTCCAGAAATTTATTTATAAGGTCATCCATCGTCATTTGTCTGAGTTGTAACTCGAAAAATTATTTCGTCTTCCTTTCATAATAGATTTCAGAAAGGTATTGTTTCTTAAAATACTTCTTGAAGTCGGGCTATTCCAATTGTTTCTCCTTTAGGCCCTTGTCCAATTTCAGGTCCTACCACCAAATGTTGGCCTTTCCCTTCAGGTTGTAGATGGCCATTTTGACTTTCATGCTGCTGGAATAGTTGTAGATTTGGAAGTATTTTTTAATTCCCAACAACCATGCCTCGACTTCTTCTCCTGTCCTAGACTCTCCATAAAATGTAGCAGGTTTAATCTTTTTAAATTCTCCTTCAAGGTGGTCTGTTTGTTTTCTTTTCTTGTCTGGTATGGTTTTATCTTCAGCTGAAGGTGTCCCTTCCGACGAACTCTCTCCTTTTTCTATCTTCGCACCAAAATTCTTGAAAGCCCTTTTGTTGACCTCTCCCTCATGGTTATCATCTTTTGGGATTTTCTTGGTTACTATACTATGCAACAAGACTTCATTTATCTATTGTTGTCCCTATTATGCCTTCTTTAATTTTTCATTGTAGGCCTTGAAAACCTGTAGTTCAACTATAAGGCTTCTCATTGTTTCCAACACCTCTATGGGTGAGCTTCCATCACTGTTTTGTCTCAGATATCCCGGAGGTCCTTGTTGTGGATTCTCTTCCATCCCGATTTTTGCACCTTCTTGAGCTGCCATTATTTAACACAAAACAAAAAAGTTTTTTGTTTGCAATTTCACAAGGCTTATTAGTTTTCTCATGGATCAGAATATATATACTAAGCAATTAATGTGGCCGTGTTCAGGCCCAGTGTTGTAACTTTTGCTCTGATACCATATGTAATGTACCTCAAAAATCATCATAATTTTTTTTTTCTTTCTATGGCATAAATCAATTTCGTTTAATCTTAGATTGTACAAACAAGAACGATTCAATTCTGACCGTAAGGATATTATTATGACCACCTAATCTACTTTGATCAGAAAGCTTCTGTGGGTAAAAATTCCCTCCATGTTTATGTTCCTTCCGTTATTCGCTGCACCTTTCCAATATACTCAAAGTAAGAGAGAAAAATGAACTTAACTTGAAGGAGCCTCCGTTGTGCAGAGAGAGAAAAGGATATCACCTGGAAGTGTTCAGAGCGAGGCAGAGAGAAAAATCATCTCACAGGGGTCAAGCTCATGTGGAAAAATGCCAAATACTCCTTGCCATATATCTTTAGAAGATTGAATGGTGATAAATTGTCGAGAAAAGGACCCAAATCCAACAGACTGTTAGATCCCATAGATCTGTGCGGAATTTAAGGCTGATCATTCACAAGCTTAGGAGGGTAACAACCATTGGATGAGAAACAACAGGAGTCGTTGATCTCGTTCTTTGGATTTCTGCCAACTCGGAGTTGCCACATTGGAGGGGCCCGCTAGAGGACCGTCTCATTCCGGACCCCATTTCATGGTTTCGGACTTCACGAGTTCCAAACTCGAACATCAACTCACAACAACTTGAGAAATGTGAAAAGGGATGAGTGGGACTCGCTTTTCGGGGTTTCGGGGTTCAGAGTTTCATGAAGTCCAAACCTAACCTCTACACCCCAGAAGTCTCGAAATCGCAAAAAGTGACTTCAATGCCAAGCCTTTACACACCACAACTTCCGAAATCGTGAAAAGTGAAAAAGTGGAAAAGTGGGACCCCATTCGGGATTTCGGAACTCGGGGTGTCGAGGTTTCAAATACCATCCAACAACAAACCACAACTTTTGAAAAGGTGAAAAGCGGAAGGAGGTATGACCAATACATCGATATTTTCGGAGTTCGAAACTTCACGCGTTACGATGTCCAAACATAAACATGAACAAACCTTCGAAAATGTGAAAAAGGAGAGTGGGTCCCGTATCTCGGGGTTTCGGGTTTCGGAACTTCACGAGTTCCGGTACTCAAACAAAAACATATCCAAACTTCTGAAAATGGGAAAGAGGTAAGGGTGTGGGCCCTAAAAATTTAGGTTTTGGTGTTTACTAACTCCCGATGCAAAACATCACACATCGCCAAATGCTGAATCGTGAAGTTATGAAAAGGTAAAGGTGTGGGCCCTACAAATTTGGGTTTCGGGGTTTACTAACTCTCGATGCAAAACATCACACATCACCAAATGTCGTATCGTGAAGTTACGAAAAGGTAAAGGTCTGGGCCCTACAAATTTGGGTTTCGGGGTTTACTAACTCCTGATGCAAAACATCACGCATCACCAAATGCCGAATCATGAAGTTACGAAAAGGTTAAGGTGTGGGCCCTACAAATTCGGGTTTCTGGGTTTACTAACTCCCGATGCAAAACATCACGCATCACCAAGCGGTGAATTGCAATGTTATGAAAATTTAAAGGTGTGGGCCCTACAAATTTGAGTTTTGGGATTTTGAATGTCGAACAACAGCACGAGACATTTCCCGAATTCCAAAAGCACAAGGACTTAAGAAAAATTTATATACTCCGAAGGATACAAAAGAATAAAGGTTTTCTTCTAACCTGCAGAGTGTCCTAACATTTCTACTATAGTTTAAACCTATCCTGTAGTTGGACCATCTCTCATAACTCAATTTGTATAAAATAAAGTTGCCTGGTACTTTCAGTTCGGATTTAATAGATACCTAACATCGAGTAAAAACATTCAAACAGAGGAAGAAAATCATTACACTTCCTGTTTAAGCAAATATGATGTATCAGATATTAAATCATTCAAACAGAGAATGGAAAATGTTTTAGTTCCGATTAAACACAGACATTGCATTGGATATAAAATCATTCATAATAGAGAAGGAGAAACTTTAACATATCTGAATTCCAATCCATGGGAATACAAAGGGAAGAACCACGTTCCTCCCAGCTGTAGAACAGGGAAGCCAAAATCACTTGCCCAATTCACCCCCTAGCCTGACCATGAATCCATGAGGGAAAACTTGGAAACTCCTCCTGAGCTATGTCCTTCAATTCCAATAGTTATCTTCTTGCCTCACACTTACTCTTCAATGCTCATAACAGCAAGGCGATTATGTTTTCAATAGGCTCCTCTTGCCTCACACTCAATCCACAATGTTCATAAGAGCAAGAGAGCCCAGTAATCCTTTTCCCAACATACTTGGCAGTGCCCTGCCTCCTCACATATGCTATTTATCCATTTTTGCCTAGGTATTTTCCCTGCTTTTGTGATTTTTGCAGCTTTTCTTAATCCTTGATTTTTAGGGGCTGCTAGTGGTCAAATCTCTGATTTTCCACTTGTAATCATCAGTCGAGGGGCAGTTCCAACTTGTTCCCCACTCATGGAGTCATGGTTAGTTGATTTTAACATGGTTGTTCCATTTGTCCCCCTGCAGTTAATATAATTATTCTGTTGTGATACAAGTGTCATAGTCAAATAGTTAGTTGGGTCCAATTAGATCTCTGCCCAATAGTCACAATAATTAAATACAATTATTAAATTTGAAATTCAGAATTACCCTAAATGGAAAGAATTTTCCAGATTCGAATTTGCCAAAAATGAAAATAAATTTCCAGCACATAAAAATATTGATTTTGGGGGGACGTCACATCCTTTCCCCCTTCAGTAAAAAACTGTCCTCAGTGTTCATTCCTTTCCTCGAATAGGATCGGATGAGATTTCTGCAAATCTCCCTCCAATTCCCAAGTGGCCTCCTCAGGATTAAAGTTCTTCCATTGCACCTTTACATGAGTGATGGCTATGTTCCGAAGTGTTACTTCTCTCCGGTCAAGAATGCGTAGGGGTTCCACCTGGAACTTGCTCTCAGGTTCCACCTGCACCAAGTTCAAATCAATCATATGAGTAGGGTCATGAATATACTATTTTAACAAAGAAACATGAAATACATTGTGAATTCTTAGATTAGTTGGAAGTGCAAGTTGATATGCTATGGTTCCAATTTAAGTTAGTATCTGGAAGGGCCCACAAAACCTGGGTTTCATTCTAGCACCATTCCCCAACTTCAGTGATCTTTTTCAGGATTTGACCTTCAAACAAACATGGTCTCCCACTTGAAATTCCAAGTGTCTTCTGTTCTGATCAGCATAGCTCTTCTGTCTGTCCTGTGCTTCTTTTAAGTTCTATTGTACTTTCTTTACCATGTTCTCCATTTCTTGGAGCATCTCTGGTCCAACCATGAGTCTGTCAACTGGGTTATCCCAGCTAATCGGAGTTGTACACTTTCTGTCACACAGTATTTCGAAAGGGATCAACTTAGCTGAAGTTTGGTACCCATTGTTATATGCAAATTCCGCCAAGTGTAGGTCCATTCATTATATTAATAGAGTTGTTCCAATAGAAATAAGTTTCTTCTAGGTTCCTATGGCTTTGTAAAGAAATAGAGGTCAATCGGTCTTTGGTGATTACAGGTGCCGAACGAAACAAAGGATCTTGTTGTTTGCCGAAATCCAAAATATGGAACGACTATGGCCAGCATTTTGGGGTTTCGGGATTCGGGACTTCGCGAGTGCAAGTGCCCAAACAACCACATATACAAACCTCCAAAATGTGAAAAAGGAAAGGTGGGTCCCATACTTCAGGATTTCGGGGTTTGGAACTTTGCAAGTTCTCGTGTCCAAACATTGACATACACAAATTTCTGAAAAGAGAAAAGGAAAAGGTGAGACCCGCATTTCGAGATTTCAGAGTTTGAAACTTTGCAAGTTCCGGTACCCAACCTCAACATGAACAAACTTCTGAAATGCGATTGAGCACAAACAATTCTCGAAATTGCGAAAAGGAACAGAGAACTAACATTTCAGGATTTAGGGATTTGGGTTTTCATGTTTTCAAATACCAAACAACAATACATTACAACTCTCAAATTCTGAAAGGTGAAAGGATGTGGGACCACCACTTCGGAATTTCAGGCTTTGGGGTTTCAGTGTTTCAAAAGTCAACATCTAACATACAACAACTTTCAAAAATGTGAAAGGTGATCAGTACTTCGGGAATTCAGAGTTTAGGATTTCTCAAGTACAATAGGCAACATTAGCACACAACAACTCCCGAAATCACGAAAAAAGACTAGCACTTCGGGATTTCAGAGTTCGGGTTTTCGTGAGTACAGAAGCCAAGCATCAATAGATACAAACCTCCAAAATGAGAAACCAAGGGAAGGTGGGATCCATAATTTGGGGTTTCAGGGTTCGGGACTTTGTGAGTTCCAGTGTCCAACAACAACATGAAAAAACCTCTGAAATGCGAAAGAGAAGAAAGGAGAGACGCGTATTTCGACGTTTCGGGTTCGAAATTTCACAAGTGCCAGAGTCCAAATATCACATAATCTTTCAAAAAGGAAAAAATAAAAGTGGGTCTTGCATTTCAGGATTTTGGGATTCGAAATCCCACAACTTCAAAATCCCAACATCAAACACAAACAAATCCCAAAATTGCGAGAAAGAAAAGAACATTGGAAAACATTTCCGGATTTCGTCTTTCTAGGTTTCGGGGTTTCAAAAGTCAACCATAGCACACCACAATTCCTGAATTTCCAAAAGGTGAGAGGGTGTAAGATTAATTCTTCAGGATTTCGGGATTCGGGGTTTCAAAGGTTAACAACAGCACACAACCATCCCTGAATTCCGAAAGAATAAGAACTTAATAATTTTACACGACAGAAGGTACAAAAGGATAAAAGTTTTCTGTGAGGTAAAACTCTAAACTCATCACTAAAATTGACTATGGAAAGGGGTATCCCATTCTCAAATGAAAGGAAAACAAGGAAAGCAAAAATCCTCTGAAAGGCGTCGATTCTCAAGATTGTTTTAGAATGCAAAAAAAATAAGGAGGGGGGGTTTTCCAATATTCATTAACTCCCAAATTTTGTCATTCTATACACATCTAGCATATGATTGCAGATTGTTATAGCATATTGTAAGATACATAGCATCGAATAAAACATTCGAACAGAAGGTGGGAATAAATCGTTATAGATCCGATTTAATCAGGTAAAATACACCAAATGCAAAAAGGTCATAGAGACAGAGAATGTAACTTATTCTAGTTCATATTCAAAATATGCATAACCTCAAAAGACATAGCCATTCACAATAGAGAGGGGGAAATTAACATATCTGAGTCCAATCCACAGGAAGACAAAGGGAATAGCCATGTTCATCCCAACTGTAGAACAGGGCAGCCAAATCTACTTGCTCGATTCACTCCCTAGCCTGACCATGAATACATGAGGGTGAACTTTGAAACTCCTCCTTAGCAATGTCCTTCAATTCCAATAGTTATCCTCTTGCCTCACACTTACTCAATAGTTCTCATAAAATCAGGGTCCTCTTGCCTCACACTCAAACCACAGTGTTCATAACAGCAAGAGAGTTCAAAAATCTTTCTCATAATACTTGGCAGTGTCCTGCCTCCTTGCATATGCTATTTATCAATTTTTTTGCCCAGGTCTTTTACCCTCCTTTGGGGATTTCCGCAACTTTCTTAATCCCTAATTTTTAGGGGCTACCAGTGGCCAAATCTCTGATTTTCCACTTCTCCTAATCAACATAGAGGTAGTTCCAACATGTTCCTCCACTCATGGAGTCATGGTCAGTTGATTTTAACATAGTTGTTCCATTTGTCCTCCTGGAATTAATATAAATATTCTATTGTGATACAAGTCTCATAGTCAAGTAGTTAGTTGAGTCTAAACATATCTCTTTCCAACAGTCACAATAATTCAATACAATTATTAAATTCAAAATTCAGAATATCCATAAATGGAAAAAAATTTCGATATTCGAATTTGCCAAAAACGGAAATAAGTTTCCAGCCGATAAAAATAAATATTTTATTTTTGGGGATGTCACAATATGAGTCCATGCCTTGGAGGATTTTCCCATCCACTCGACCAATGCTACACCCTGACTTGATTTTCTCGAAGGCATTTCTCCAGGGAAGTTACCTCACACTCGAGAGTTAGAACAAGTCCCTTAAAATGACTACTAGGATAATAAACCCACGGGTTTACCTTACTCCTACCATAGAGTTTATATCTCGGTGAATTAGGAAGGATTTTAATCAGGTCGCCAAGCCTAGGGATAGTTTAACAAAGAACCCCTCTGATGGATTTGTTGGAGCTCTATTGCGTGTCAACCTTAACCTCTACATAGACAGGAGAGTGGACTTGGCAACGTCCTGAAAACCCTGAAGCAGCTTAGCGGGAATATTTCTCGGATTTTCAATGTTTCGGAACTCGAAATACCAAAGGGGAAGAACCCTTGTCCTTTCCATTTGTGAAGTCTCGGTGTGCGAAAACTTGAAGTAGCTTAGTGGGAATATTTTTTGGCTTTTCAGTGTTTCGGCACCCGGAAGACCAAAGGGAAAGAACCCTTCTCTTTGCTAGTCGTGAAGTCCCGATGTGCGAAAACCCGAAGCAGCTTAGCAAGAAGAGTTTTTGACTTTTTGGTCTTTTGGCACCTGGGAGACAAAAGGGCAGGAACCCTCATCTCGTCAAGTCACAAAGCCTCGGCGTGTGAAACCCTGAAGCAGCTTAGCGGGAAAAGTTTTCATCTTTTCGATGTTTCAGCACCTGGAAGACCAAAGGGAAAGAACCCTTATTTTCTCTAGTCACGAAGTCCCGGTGTGAAAAACCCCAAAGAAGCTTAGCGGGAAGAGTTTTTGGCTTTTCGATGTTTCGGCACACAGAAGAACAAGGGGAAAGAACACTTGTCTTCCCCAGTCACGGAGCCCCAGTGTGCGAAACCCCAAAGTGGTTTAGTATGGATAGGTTTCATCTTTTCGGCGTTCTGGCACCTCAGAGACCATAGGGTGATAACCCTCACCTTTGCAAGTCGCTAATTCCCAAAATGTGAAACTTTGAATTGGCATAGTGTGAATAGGATTTCGAGTTTCTATGTTTGAAGAGTCAAAAGACTCAAACCCCCCTTTCTTTTCAAACTCCTAGTTATCGAAGTCCTGATATGGCTAGGACCCTCAAACCAGGGGAGAGACTCGTAGTTGTTCACCTCAATTATAAGGTAGGATTTCAGGTTTTAGAGTTTGAAGAGTCGAAAGACTCGACCCCCCATTCTTTTCGAACTCGTGGTTACCAAAGTTATGATACGGCTAGGACTGTGAGACCACGGGAGAGATTTGTAGCCATTGATCTCAATTAGAAGGTATGATTTTGGGTGTCAGGGTTTGAAGAGTCGAAAAGACTTGACCCTCATGCATCGCTGAGTCACAAAGTGAGGAAGGCACCGCTTGGCTTGGTCGGGGTCATAATCGGCGATCACATGGAGGTGAAGCCCGCGCTTGGTATTTCAGTCATACAGGATGGGTTTCCAATGAAAGAACCATTATATTGGCTTAGGGAAAGTTCTGACAAGAATACCTAGCTTGTGCTAGGACCTTGTAGGAACTCGGGGATTCTGTCCATCGAGAAGAAAAAGAGAGAAAAATTTGAAACAATCCATTATGCCGCAGTGGATGTGTTACACTATCTTAGCATGACCTTGGTCCCTATGTGTTGGGCTGGATAAAAATGTCAACATGGATAACCATAATATAAGAAACTTATCAGAGTTTAATAGTAGAAAAAAAACTGTCATCTTATCCTAAGAATGAATCTATCAAGTTAATTAGGATTAATGTTCCAGAGTAGAATTTTTTTTTTGGTCAAAATTTAGGTATATTACACCAACCTCCATTAAGCAATCGGTAGCATATTTTATTTCATGTTAGTAGTCTCTTGTGCGTGTACATTAGGTACCTAGTATCTCTAATAGACAACTAGTATTAATTATCACATTAGTATTAGTCATCACATTACTATTTGTAGAAATTTATATTAGGAATACAAACAACCCTCATACAACATTTGCACCATAAGCAATAAGGAATATATATGAACTATAATGAATATATATGCTAACTTAATGGATTGAACCATGTTCAAAGAATATGCACATGTTGTTGAGTTAATTTTGGCTAGTTATCCACTCAATGTAGAAATCCCTTAGTTTATACTACACAATTAGGTCCCTTTATGTAACTTTAGGTGACCATAAAGTATTTCACAGTTATGTATTTAGTTCAACCATATTCACAACTATCCAACTCTTTTTCGTTAAATCTCTCAAGTGATCCAACTATATAATATGACATTTGCACAGTTCATATGTTATATAATATAACATTATCCAATCTGTGATCACATAAGAGTGCACCACTTAGTAAAGAAAAATTTCTTATGTGCCCAGATTAAAGGCATAACAAGTTTTTGTGCACCACTTAGTAAAGATTTCTTATGTTATTAGTGGGTGCGTCAGGTTATTTATAGTGGATCCAACCATAGGGTACTTTTAATATGCACATGATATTGATTTATTTTTGGGTAGTTATCCACTCAATGTAGAAATCCCTTAGTTTATAGTACATGCTTAGGTCCGTTTATGTAACTTTAGGTGACCATAAATTATTTCACAATTATGTATTTAGTTCAACCATCTCCACAACTATCCAACAAGTTGTTGCTAAATCTCTCAAGTGATCCAACTATATAATATAAAATTTGCATAGTTCATATGTTTTATAATATAACGTTGTCCAATATGTGACCAGAGAAGAGTGCACCACTTAGTAAAGCAAGATTTATTATGTGTCGCGATTAAAGGAACAACAAGTTATTAGATATTATTTTTGGGATTAACTGTGTAGTGTAAGTCATTAATCTATGACCCATATTCATGAGTATTAGTCTCAACTGACCAATAATTCTCATGATTTGAATAGTCAACTTAGCACTCATTGCATCGGGTGATGCTCACACGGGTGAAGAAATGGGATTGAAGCCAACGAAATGAATCGCATAGCATCAATCATCACTTCCGGGGCTTGCACCCAGTAACCAGGACTTCCCAGGTGGTCACCCATCCCAAGACGCCTCTGGCTCAAGCGCGCTTAACTGTGGAGTTTTCCCCACAATCAAGCCCACTTAGCTTGCT
>JASDQU010102509.1:1504-26101 GCA_032191745.1 Picea mariana
TATACAATTACCGACTTGATTAATCCTCAATGGGGATTAATCTAATAATAAAAATAATAATAATGACATGATTAATCCACAATGGGGATTTAATCCAATAACAAAATAATAAGAATGCTCTTCGCAGTTACATTATTTCAACAATATCTTCATGAAACATGACGTTGACACCTAGTTGAAATAGGTGGTCAATAGGGTCTGGAGGTGCCGCTGGGGTCTCACAGAGGTAGAGATGCCCCGTTTCCTCATTGATCCAGGATCATCTTTATCTAACCGCCGCTTGGTTCCCCTCTTCGGGAGCATCGTAAAAAAGAAAGTGATATTTTGGGTGGTCGCTGGTCCAGGATGTGGATGTGGCTGGAGGATAGAAGAGTGGAGACGGAGGGCCTCCTACATGTATAAGGTTGGGCAACGCTTGTCAGGGTACCCAAAGAAGCTCCCAAGTGTGTGTAGCCCTTGAAAAGACAGTGGAACTGTCCTCTAATCTTGCAGCTTCTTTTATTCTTTTTACCAACTACATCAATCTCGGGCATTCTAGCCCCTTCTTCTCATAGGAGGGTGAATGTATAGACCATTTTGGGATACATGTAACAACCATTTTCAAATGATAGGACAACTGAAGGAATCAAGATAAAAAATAAGTATGAAAGTGAATGGTATGCCACCCCTATCAAGGCCTCCTAGTAGTACTCCTTTTCCCCAAGATTGGCAACACTGGATTAGGGCACATATAATTGCCACCAAGGTATAACAAGGAAAAAAACATATCTTCCAAGCATCATGATCCATTATCTAACTTCAACCCATGATCCTTACCTAAACGCCTAATGCATTAAATGTAACACTATATATGAAACAATAACTAATGTACCTCATGTGTGCTAGACCACCATCATCGGATGAACCTTGCTGATCAAGTGAATGAGTTGAGCAATGATGAGGGGGAGGCATCTGAGGCACTATTGTCTGTGGAGAATGCTGATCATCATATCTAGGATCATTGTTTGTGTTATCACACAGTTTGTAGTTTGGGCAAACCCAACCCAAACAACAAATGTGTGACACAACTGGGACACCTATCACTGTCACCTCAATAGATATCCCCTTCATTTTAGTGAAGGACAAGTCCAACACATGGGAGGCTTCTTGGGTGACCCTAGGGGGATTGCAAGGGGAGAAGCAAGGAGCTAGAAGAGCACTCCTATAGGTCAAGGTTAAAGTGAGACTTGAGGTTTGGGGAAAGAGTCTTTGGAGTTGGTAAATGGTTGCTAAGGTTGTGTAACTGCAAAGCAGTGTTAGACAGCCCAAAACAAGACAGTGTATGATAATATAAGGCTCAAAACCAGTGGGGAATCCACAAGAAACCTTGCTGTCCCAAAATTGCAGCAGTAAGAAAATATATATCAGCAATGATAACAGCTGCAAATTACATCATTTAATCAACATATGATATTGGATAAATTAGCATGCACTTAGAGACAATATTCCAATGCTTAGTACAATGAAGTAGATGGCAAATGTGGGCTGTAAGTAAATGTTATCAGCAGAGAATTGTAACAACCATATGGCTGTAGAAAACTTTTGCTACAGAAGCAACTTTTAACCAACAAAATCAGCAAGATACTCAATCAATAGCCCTTGACAAGTAGATCAATTTTCACTGCTTACATGCCAATTTCAGTGGTCAAAAGTGAAAGAAACTTGTTGAGAGAGAGAGTTTTGTTCCAGCCCTAGTGGCTGTAGCTTAATGTTTATTACATCAACACAATTACTTAGCCAATCAAAACGCCCCTGGAGGACAAGAGAGACAATAGCATATAGAATCTAAATCCAACCTTAAACAATTGATTCTCTTAAAATTCACATTTACAAATGCAACAATATTCAATCTCAAATGCAATTAGTGCCTTATCTATTGGGTTATGGAGTCCCTTGCTTTAAGCTAGGGTTTAACAATCTTCTAGGGGTGTAAACCCTGTTACTCCCTAGAGAAGATAAACCTTAGCAAGGTCTTGCTACAAGGGTGTAAACCCTCTTACTGCTTGTAGCAATCCTTAAGCCTTTTCAATAATGATAGCAGAAATTTCTTCCAAGGGTTTAACAAAATAACCTGAAAATCAAGAAGAAACACACAAAATTGCAGAAATTCCTTACCTAATCCAAGAAATAGCATGCAAAACCCTTATTATCAAAGATATTTCAACAATTTTCCAAGAGAAGTCGCTAGCCTTTATTCCACCAATAGACAAGTGTTGCATCCATAGTCACCAAGAAAACAAGAGATAGCGAATTGCCCAAAGAGGCCGAAATTTCAGTCCAAGAGTATGTAATTCTCAAGTGATGAGTTTTGAAAATGAAAAAGAGATGGCCTCTATTTATATGTGACCATCTAAACTAATTTGTCCACATAAAATTGTCAAGAACAAATTAAATGAGGGTCGACACACTTTATTTGCTTTTACAACTTACAAATATAAAAATTACATAAAGTAAAAGCCTAAAAGGGTGACGTCATGCCCTAGAAGGGTGATGTGAGGCCTAAAAGTGAGACGTTGAGACTCAAAATGTAGATTGTTGGGCATCCAAAGGCCATGTGCCAAGCTCTCATATGCTAGAGTGTCATGCCATGCATCTCCTCAACACATCACATCACCTCCGGAACTATTAAGCCCACCAAACCCTAGCCTCCAAATGATGTCAAGGGCTTAGAAGGTGGCATCCCAGGCCTCCAAAGGCCAACGTCGAAGTGCAAAGGGCTATGATGTCATCCTCAAATGTTGTCAAAGTGCCTCCAAAGTCAACGTTTTCTATCCTTTGTACACAAAGGCTCCGGGGTGCTCTGCCTAGCATGCGGGGTATTGTAGAAATTTCAGACCCCAACTCGATTTCAAGTCTCAATGAGACAACATAGTTTAATTCCCAACCCACATTGCATTTTTCAACTACAAATTAGTTAGCAAAAAAATATATCTTATAAAATGAAACACATGAAGTTTGCTACAACAAATAACCAGAAATAAAACACACCCAAAAAATTTGACATAGAGATTTGTGGTCAAACATTGACCCTGGAAAAACCCACATGTGGAAAACTAGTGAGAGAGGGGCGTTTAATATTTTGAGCTTAGAGAGGAATTCTTTTACAACAATATATTTTCAGCAAACAATGTATAGACTTATCTCGAATTCTGAGTGTAGCAACCTCCTCGATTTGAGAGACAAACTTCTCAAAATCTGTGCCCATATTTTCTGTACCAACAATATGGTCCAACTTCTAGATTTTTTTGCCAGCTTGCTATACAAATTGTTTAGAAAATCGTGCCCAATAGTACCCTCATTTTGTGTGCAAAATATGATATATGGCAGCCTCAGAATGCATGCCAATTACTTCAGAAACTCTGTTGTACGACCTCCTTGATTTCTGTGCCAAAAACCAGTTGTACGACCTCTCAAAAATACGTACTGTACGACCTCTTCATATGTTGTATAATCTCCATCAATTTGCGTGCCAAACACTTGCCTTGAGGCTTGGGATTCTTGCCAACAACAACAAATGTGCCTCTCTTCTCTAGCTCGACTCTCTCTCAAGCGCTCTCCAAAACTCATGAAGAATGCGAAAAGTGGGGCACCCTCCTTTCCCTAATTCGACCCAATGAGGAAGGTTAAGAGTCACACGATCTAACGGCAGAGATGAGATTAGATCAACGGTGGTGATTAAAAGACTTTTTAGTTTCCCACTTCATTAACTTATCATAAAGTTAAATTAATTCACTAGGGACCACATTGGACAATTTCTCACTCCTAGGTGCCTAAGTGATGAGAAACACTTGTCCTTGGTACTTTTTAATTAATTTAACACTCCCTCTTATCGAGGAAGGTGTTCCTCATCACCCCCATCTTATCTCTGAAAGTTATAAACTTGCCTCTCCACAAAGCTTTAGTGAGGATGTCCGCTACATGCTCATCAGTGGATATATACTGTAGCTCAACTTCCCTTCTCTGAACATAGTCCCAAATGAAGTGATATCTAATCTCGATGTGTTTAGACCTGTCATGGAAAACTGGATTCTCAGAAAGTTTTATGCAACTCTGATTGTCACAGTAAATCATTGTGGGCCTCATTTGCACACCAAATATCCCAACCAACAACTTGCGAAGCCATACAGCCTCACAACTAGCTTGATTGGCTGCCATATACTTGGCCTCTGGAGAACTCAAAGCCATTGACTTTTGCTTCCAACTAAACCTAGACACCACTGCTGAGTTGAATCCAAAGCAACAACCTGAAGTACTCTTCCTGTCTGTGACACATCCTACCCAATTTGAGTCTGTGTAGCCAATCAATCTGGCTCCATCCCCTCTCTCATAGTTCAGGCTAGAATCCACTGTACCCATAAGGTACCTGAGCACGTGTTTTGCTGCCACCTAATGCACTCTTCGAGGCTCCACCATAAATTGACTAAGAGTGTTGACAACAAAACAAAGATCTGGTTTGGTGTTGACCAGATACATCAACGAACCAATCAACTGATGATACAAAGTGGGATCAACCAATTTCGACTTAGAAGAATGAAGCTTCTTCTGGTTGGTTATCATAGGTGTGATCATGGGCCTACAATCCTCTATCCATAATCTCCTCAAAATGTCAACAACATATCTGTCCTCTCCCAGAAAGATGTGTCCAGGATCTTGCTAAACCTCCAATCCTAAGAAGTAGTGCATGAGTCCATTGTATTTCATCTCGAACTCTGAATCAAGGCTCTCCTTGCAACCAACTATGAGTCTCTCAGCCTCTATAATGAAGAAATCATCCACATATAGCACAAGAATGAGAAGATCCTCCCCAACCACAATGTAATAAAGGTTGGGATCCACCTCACTCTTCTCGAAACCCATCAACAACAAGTATGTATCTATCCTCAAATACCTAGGATCTTGCTTCAACCCATACAATGCCTTCTTTAGTCTGCACACATGAGAGTCTCTCCCATGCGCCTCAAAGCCTTGTGGCTGCTCAATGTAAACCTCCTCCTTTATCAAACCATTCAAAAATGTGGTTTTCACATCCATCTGATGGATCTTCCAACCCATCTCTACTGCAATGGAGATCACTGCCCTGATCAAGGTATATCTAGCAACTTGAGCGAAGGTCTTATCATAGTAAACTCCCTCTACCTGTGAGAACCCCCTGTTAGCTTTTTAGCTCGGGAGGTACTCCACATGTTTTGTCTTGTATGCGGAGGTTACCTTAATATTTACACTACCAGGCACTTAACTTTGTAATAGAAAGTTTTTCTCTGGATTGGTGCCCTCCTTCCTTGAAAAACGTGCCCTCTTTGTTGCTCACTTTCCTCTCTCAAGCTTACTCATAAAATCTCTCTAACTCAACTCCTCTTGTCTTCTCGGTGTGTCTTGCACACTACCCAATGCATTCTTTTATAATCTGAAGATGATATTTTCCCCCCAAAGTGTCTTTTCACCTTCCCCAACCCTAAATCCAAAGGCCAAGATTAGATCTTGCCTTTTTGAAGATCAAGGGTCATGATCCATTCTCTCCAAAATGTCTCATTTAAATAAAAATGATTTTCACTTTATTACATAAGTGCTTTATGAAAATAAAGTCACTTTAAAAATAGAAGGTACACTTTATTAAAAAGTCACTTTAATAAAAGAACCACTTAAAACAAATTTATAAAAACTATTACAAAGTTGAGTGCCTGGTAGTTTAAATATTAAGGTAACATCTGCATACAAGACAAAACATGCGGAGTACCTACTGAGCTAAAAAGCTAACACTCCGTCTTAGCGAGGGATGTACTTGCTGCCATTTCCATCATCTGGTCACATCACACTGTGCTTTGTAGGAGCTCCCTTTGAACCTGGAGCCATCTACAACACCTGCACAGAACTCGAACTAGAAGATCTTCTTCTGGCAACCTCCCGGAACCCTGAGCTCACTTCATCTTGAACCTCGGTTTGATCAACCTGGCTGAGTCTTCTGCCAGTGCTTAGAAGAGACTCGCTCTCTTCTGTCGGAATGCAAGACTGTATCCTTGGCGCCACTGTAGTCTCAGAAGCCTCCTCACGCTCCTCATCCGACGTTGAATCATACATTGAAGGTTGTCCTCTCAACATATACAACCTGTCCACCCAGTTACCGATCAGTTGCAGCTCTACTGGGTCCACTCCTTGCCTGTAGATAAAGACATGTTCCCTTTTGAACAATACGTAATATCCTACATCCTCCAAGGCTGACACTGAGAGCAAGTTAATCCTCAACCTTGGAACAAAGAGAATTCCATCAAGCTCCAAGAGTCCCCCAAACTCGAGTTGGAATCTGACATTCCCAACTCCACGTATAGCTCTCGCCATACCACCTTCTTTTACCACTTGTCGGCCAGGACCAATCTCTGTGAAATCTAGGAATACTCGCCAGATTCCCATCATGTGACTAGAGGCTCCACTGTCCACAATCCATCTGACATCATCTCTGAATCCTTCGCTGCCGACACTGGAAACTAGGGTCACCAAAGAAAATTCCCTATCGAACTTTGAAGCAATGTCCTCCATGGTTGTTGTAGCAGCGGTCTCAGGCCCCTCTGACTCCTTCTTCTTCTTCTTCCTCTCAGGACAATGAGAGGCAAGGTGCCCCAATTGGTTACAACAATAGCATCTGACTTTACTCAAGTCCCTTTCGGAACTTCCTTTCTTCTTGCTCTTTGCCGCAAGAGCAAGATTTTCATCAACTTTGTCCGTCTTTTGTTCATTGCTCTGAGATCTTTCCCAGATCCCCTCCTGAGTGAAATCATCCCATAGTCTGTGTTATGAACATAAATATACCTATAAATAGATATTTATAACATAATAATAATTAATTAATAAATAATAACTATTAATCATGAAAGGACATGTCTCAAATGACATGACTATTGGTTAAAGGGCACCCCTGCGTGGGTATATAAACGAGCCCTCATTCTCAATTGTATATCATCTTATTATCATATATCTTATCTTATCCATTCATATTTTATACATTATTCCTTCATGGATTACTTTGTTATATTCCAAGTATTTTGGATAATTTTTGTGTGAGCGAACTTTGTTCGTCTCATAATGACTTCCCCTCAGGTCTTGGAACCACCTCCAAAACATTATTCTTCATGATGGAATTGTACTCTTCCACCATGGCGTCCTTTCAAACCTATTGACCTACTGCCTCCTCAAAAGTGGAAGGCTCAGACTCTCTGATGCTACTTACCATCGCAAGATAGCTGCAAAACCTCTCTGGAGGTTTACTCTCCCTCACAATTTGCCTGAGATTCCCCATAGATCCTTGTGCTTCCCTCAAAATGTTTTGAAGCATGTTATCCCCATTTTGTGGATAACTAAGGAGATTATGTCTCGAGGCCCTCTATTGTAGATATGGAGTGCCAAGAGACTACATAACCAACAATACCCTTTTGCACAAATGGAAAACCCACTCACGACCACAGATGGTCACAATTTTGCAGATGGCATCCACCACATCAACTGGCTTTTGGAAGACAGTGAGCCTTGCTCCATGAGGTACAAGTCAGTATTATGGTGAGCATCATTTCAATATTTAAGTCAGTTGAGTATGTTGTATCTTAGATTGCTCTAGATTTCATGATATATGCTTGGACATTATGCCTTTTTCCTTGCTTCACCTTGGTGGTTGACATTGTGCCCTAGTAAGTGGTTTTCCTTGGGGTTGGGTTTGCTACTAGGAACCCCCTTAATGAGCCATTGTACCGTTCCCGACCATACTTACGACTTTCCATCATTGTTCTCCTCCATTTTCTTATTTCTTGGGATTTTAGGGTTTATTGACCCAAGAGGGGGTTGTCCCTCATTCTATGGGAAGAAGGCATTGAAGGCCTAGAGGGGTTGATGTTGGGTAAAAGATAAAAGCCTTGTATAAACATTCCAGATGCTTCACCCAGGGATCACCCAAGAAAGCATTAAAACACTTATCTTTGAGTAAAGGGGACCCACAATATAATAAAGAATGCTTAAAAGGTTAGTTGAAGGATAGGAGGTCTCATCATGAGTCGACCTATCACACCCATGAATATCTAGTGGTATGACAGTACCATCATCTCTTCACCAAACCAGGGTAATGGCTCTCAGTTGCTTGGCTAAGAGAAAGGGGGTCTCATCACGAGCCAAGCTTCTCATTGTTAATGAATGCAGCTATAGGAGACATCCTCCAGCTTACAAACCTGTGAGATGTGGAATATAGCAGACATGTGAAGTCTTACTCTCATCTTACAAACCTGAGAGAAAGCCCCTAATAAAGGCTTCGTGGTTCCAGCCTGGGATAGGGGCTAGGATATGGCCTCCTCCGTGACGTGAGAGAGAAGAACTCCAGATGATTATTCGATGTAAGAGCGATCTGTTGAGTTAGGGAAATCCCGAAAAGCGCTGGGCACATCATCATGAGAATAAGAACAAAGATGATGTGATGGCCTCCTCCGAATATCAGTAGAGTTGATGTGAAGACTCTAGATGATCCTCCTGTCAGTGGCAGTGGGAAAGCAGATTTGTAGAGCAGACATGACTATGGATGAGCATAAGTGCACGTGTGAGGACCTAGCTCATCTGTGTAATGCAGTGACTTAGGTCTATGGCATCCCTATGGATGTGGTCCCTAGTGGATGAGCACTAGTGGGTGTATCAGATCCTTTGCTATATATTGTTCAAGAGTCAGACCTACCTGTAAGCCTAGTTATTGTGTAAAGGGTACAAGTCGGCCCTATCTTATTGTGTCTAAAGATAAACTGTAAAAGATAATTAATATTAATATTAATAGTAATATTAATAGTAATATTAATATTAATTATTATAATAATAAACAATTAATATGTCTAAGTGTGGTCAGACCTATTGTGCCAATAGACACTTCAGTTGATAGGATAAGTCTAATATAAGTAAGATGAAATCTTTCATTTGTAGACACACATTCACTTGTTAGTTTTGGAAATTTCAGCAAGTACACTTCTTGGTAAAAGTTGCGCATCTCTCTTGGGCGGTAGGGTTTCTAGGTTTTGTGCACCCTCTTGTGTGCTAGAATATTCTTGGTGGTGGAAAGGTGTTTCTCTTGAAGAGTATAGCAAAGGATTTGGATAGGTTTTTCTCCCTTGTTTGATAAGGGTTTCCCAGGATATATCTTGTGTTCTTGTGCATGGTGCTTCTTCATGTGATCTTGGTTACTGTAGCATTTATGGTTATGGTTAATTGTCAAAATGGAATGAACTTCATATTTAACCTAATGCTATGAAAAACTAACATGGTATCAAAGCGTAGGTCATGAAAGAACCCATTGCTTAAAGCATTCACCAAGTCTCATCCCTTATCAACAAATTCTCCACTTCTGCAAAACCGTACGACCTTCTCAGGGTTCCAGAAAATTCCGTACGACCCTCCTTCCTGAAGTGTTTCAGCGCCTGAAACTTAGACTCTGAGGGAAATTCCAACAAATTCCGAGGAATTTTGATTTTTGGCCCTAAGGTTTCTAGGGTGCCGAAATTTCCTGTAGAAATATCTCTGTTTTTTCTAAGGCAATATTGTTCTGAATCAACAAGCACCTCTGTGATACTATTAAATTGATTTTTGGCAGTCATAAGTCCAAACATAATCCAGACTACAAAGATTCAAGAAAAGATGAAGAACAAAACTCCAATGGAAGATAGGCTTGATGGAGCAAGCAACTTCAGCCCTTGGAAATCAAAGCTTCTAGTCACTCTTGAAGAAGAAGATCTCCTGGATGCAACCACTAAAACTCTACCAGAAACAACAACTGAATTAGAGAAGAAAATAAGAAAAGAGGATGACGTTAGAGCAAGGAAAATAATCATCTACTCAGTAAGAGATCATCTCTTCCCCTGGATTGCAAACCTGAAGACTACCTACGATATTTACAAAACGCTAAAAGGAATGTTTGAAAGTGACAACACTCTCAGAGCCTTTGCCTTGAGAAGTCAACTCCAAAGTACTAAGATGACGAAAGATGACACAGTTGCATTTTTCTTCATGAAGTTATCAGAAGTTGAAGAACAACTAGAGACAATTGGAGAAAACATCTCGGACAGAGAACTTGTCTTAACTATTCTTCAGAATCTTCCAAAATCATGGGAGCCCTTCCTCCAGAGCATTAGTGGAAGAGAAACTCTACCAACATTTGAGCGACTATGGATAGATTGTACTCAAGAAGAACTAAGACTCAGAAATAGAGGATAACTCAGAAGAAAATCATGCTCTCGCACTTCATACCAGAAAAGGAGGAAAATTCAAAAGAAGCTTCAGGCAAACATTCAAAGTAGAAAGGCCTTCATATCAAAGAAGAGACCTCTCAAAAGTTCAATGCTACAGATGTGACAAGTATGGACATGTTGCTAAATATTGTCCAACCAGAAAGAAGGAAAAACAATACGCCACCACTGCCGATGTTGATCTTGATCCACCTCAAGAAAATGAAGAAAGAAGAAACGAGAAGTATTTTCTCTAAAAAAGAACGTTACTACAAATAGGTAAAGTCCTTTAGTTCTAAATCTTACAGCGAATTGTAAGTTTTAAACCTGTGAAGTAAAGCAATGCATATAGATTCTTAAGCAAAACAGAATTTAATCAATGGCTCATACACAGAGTACACAAAGATTTTATACCGGAAACCCTCAACCGGGAAAACCTTTCTTATATTCATTATATCGAATTTCAGTATTCACCATACAATATATACAATGTTTTTAGGTATTCCGTAGATACCAAAACCCTAATCCCTTAATCCAGGATTAATTTGCAAAACCGCTAAAAATAGCAAAATCCGCTAAAAATAGCAAAAACCACCCAAAAAAAAAATCTGAATGTAGCTATAGGAGACATCCTTCAGCTTACAAACCTGTGAGATGTGGAATATAGCAGACATGTGAAGTCTTACTCTCAACTTACAAACCTGAGAGAAAGCCCCTAATAAAGGGTTCATGGTTCCAGCCTGGGACAAGGGTTAGGAATGTATATGACCTCCTCCATGACGTGAGAGAGAAGAACTCCAGATGATTATCCGATGTAAGAGCGACCTGTTGAGTTAGGGAAATCCCGAAAAGCGCTGGGCACATCATCATGAGAATAAGAACAAAGATGATGTGATGGTCTCCTCTGAACAGCAACAGAGTTGATGTGAAGACTCCAGATGATCTTCCTGTCGGTGGCAGTGGGAAAGCAGATCTATAGAGTAGATGTGACTATGGATGAGCATAAGTGCACGTGTGAGGACCTAGCTCATCTGTGTAATGCAATGACTTAGGTCTATGACATCCCTATGGATGTGGCCCCTAGTGGATGAGCACTAGTGGGTGTATCAGATCCTTTGCTATATATTGTTCAAGAGTCAGACCTATCTGTAACCCTAGTTATTGTGTAAAGGGTACAGGTTGGCCCTATCTTATTGTGTCTAAAGATAAACTGTAAAAGATAATTAATATTAATATTAATAGTAATATTATTATTAATTATTATAATAATAACAATTGATATGTCTAAGTGAGGTCGGCCCTATTGTGCCAATAGACACTTCAGTTGATAGGATAAGTCTAATATAAGTAAGATGAAATCTTTCATTTGTAGACACACTCACTTGTAAGTTTTGGAAATTTCAGCAAGTACACTTCTTGGTAAAAGTTGTGCACCTCTCTTGGGCGCTAGGGTTTCTAGGTTTTGTGCACCCTCTTGTGTGCTAGGATATTCTTGGTGGTGGAAAGGTGTTTCTCTTGAAGAGTATAGCAAAGGATTTGGCTGGGATTTTCTCCCTTGTTTGATAAGGGTTTCCCAGGATATATCTTGTGTTCTTGTGCATGGTGCTTCTTCATGTGATCTTGGTTACTGCAACATTTATGGTTATGGTTAATTGTCAAAATGGAATGAACTTCATATTTAACCTAATGCTATGAAAAACTAACACTCATTTCCACTAGGTGTTTGTGGGTGACATTGCCATCATCTGGTCACTACACTAGGGCAGTGACCTTCAATCTCTCTTTATGCTATTATGATAGAAAATACAAAGAAATAAAGATAAAAGGCAATTGATGGGCTTGGAAAAAGTGCATTGCAGACGAAGGTACCACACACCCTCTACAAAGGCACCCATGAATGAAACACTACGACCCCTTGTATGTCATGAGCCCTATGTTGATTGAGTCTTGACCCCAACCACTTCATGCACTTTACATGGCTTAGAGAGGGATTTCTTGGAAACTCTCCTTGAGCTAGGGCAAGATCTACCCAATAGGATACCTTGTCAACCCTCCCATATTTAAGCTTGACAAGTCACATAGTGTCTTTGAGCAGTTAATTGTTTGATATAGTGATCTTTGATGCACATGCTTAGATGGCTTATTTATTGATTGGATTCACTTATCATGATGTTATGACTTGAGATCCTTGGAGGGCGTGCTCATTTGTCTTTGTAGGACCTAGCCGATGGACAGTTTTGGGAGAACAAGTCCATCTTGGGCTTCCATGGGGCTATAAGCCCAAAGGTTGGATGCCAGGGGTCCGCATGCTGGATGAGAGAGATCAAACTTGGAAGGCCTCAAAGATTAATTGGACAACATAGCCTAGCCCCCACATGCCAAACGTTTTGCCTAAGAGAGGAAAAACGTCACTTCTAGAGACATGACATCACCTTGGGGGGTTAGGGCTTGGTGGTGAGGTGCCACTCATTTACACTTGGATGTTTTGAGGAGAAGAGTGTCTTCACCATGATGAGATCATCTAGATGCTTGACATGTGGCCTTTGGAGGCCTACCTATGCTTCTCCAACACCAACAACTTCCTCAAAGTGGCAAAACGTCCCCTAAATTGGTGACGTCCTTTAAAATTAGGGTTTTCTTATGTGCAAAAGTGAATTTTAAATGAATTACTTTGTAAAGGGGGAGAGATTAGGGTTGTTTGCCCTTAATCTTGTGTTTTACCCCTTAATTTATGGATAAGTCACCTTGGTGACATTTGTATAAATAAGAGATCATAAGATCTCATTTCGACATAACTCTCCCTCATTGTGAGAGGACTTGGTGTGAAATTTTCGGCTATCTTGGCTCTTTTATCTCTTTTGCACTTGTTTATGGCTATATTTATGAATGGTTGATGGAGGAGGTCTAGCGCTAGCTTTGGATGATGCTTTCTAGTTTTTATGGTGGATTATCTTGGCATTTCTTTTGATCTTGGTATGGTTTTTTACTATTATGCTATAATTTTTCAAGTCAAGTATTGTTATGCTAGGAGCGAGGTGGTAAGTATAAGGGCTTACACCCCCACCATAGCCTTCATCATTTTATGCTTCATCTCATTGATTTCACTAGGGTTTGCTTAGAGAAGTATAAGGGAATACACCCTCTTAGCTTAAACCCTAGCTAGAGAAACTTCCCTTGGGAAGTAAAAGGGGTTACACCCCCAAGGAGGTTGCTTCTCTATCTCCTGTTTATTTGACTCCATTAACCCGATAGTAAATGCACTAGTCATACTTGTTTGCATTGGAGATATAAAATCATTGCCTTGGGAAACATAATTTTTGATTTTTTGAAAGTTTTCTTGCTTGAAGTTGATTTGTCTCATTGAGAGGAGCCTTCCCCCACTAGGGTGTCCCCTCTCTGTCAATACTCTAATTGCTGTTACAAACTTTAATCTACAGCCATTAGTGCTGCATAACCCTAGCTACTAACACTCTCATAACTCCTATACTAACTCCTAAATTTTGCTCACTTACTCTACTAACTAGGGCACATCTTTTGGGCTAGTTCTTGGCATTTTTGTGTGGTTGATTTTGCTGCTGCATGCCATTGAATGCTACAGCCATAAAACTGTAGTTTTCTGCAAAAAATACATGTTTACAATAGCCATCTTCTCTTGCTTCTTAAGTGCCATTTTTCAGCCTATATTTATTGCTAAGTTTGATGGTGATTTACTGAACTAGTTTAGATCTTTGTATGCTGATTTAGATCTTTTCCTTGCTGATATAAACTGTCATCTACTGCTGCAGATTAGGGACAACAAGCTTAACTTGCTGGTCCAACTAATGTATATCATTGCAAAGTGTCTTTTCTTATGTCTCGGGAAGGTACAATCATCCAAAGAAGTACTATACCTGTAGGGCAACAATTACTTGACTTGCATGACATCTCTCCCTACCTTTTATTCCAATTAGACTTGACCTCTAGGGGCTTCACTTCCATTTCCCTCCATCTCCATCTCAATCTCCATTTCCTAAGAGTGACCTAGTCACCCTTGAATTGCAGGACCTACATCGAGGTGACATTGGGTGTAAGATTCCCAAGTTGTAGCACTTGCTTTGTGGTTGGGTCGGGCTTTTCCCAACCTACAACTTGCGCTATAACAAAGCCACTTGTGCTTCCTCTTCTCTAAAGTAGCACCATGTGGAGGGAACTCACCCTCCTCAATCCCACCATCTGAAGACTATGTACTTGAAGATGATCCTGAGGTCGTATGAGAACTTGTAGATTGAGAAACAATACCCTGTGAACTGATAACCTAAGGACCAGTAATCTGACCCTGTCACCTGTGGACCAGTCGTCCTTGAACGTTGTGTCACTATGCTCTGTGAAGGACTCGCATGAGTCTGAGGAGTCGATTGCTTGCCCTGCTTCGTATCTCGTGACCTCTGAAAGGTTCTGTCCTCCTCAAATCTCACATCTCGTTGCACAATTGTCTTCCTCAAAGAGGGGATGTATATGCGAAAATCCTTGGAGGTCTCGCTATAGCTAACAAAGATGCCCTTCTCTGCCGTGGGTTCTAGCTTTGTCCTCTTCTTAGAAGGGACATGAATAGGTAAGGCATCCAAAAATCCGAAAGTGCCCAACCTCAGGCTTCTTCCTAGAGAAAGCCTCCTCAAGAGTCTTATCCCCCAAGAGTTTGTGTGGACTCCTGTTTTGCAGATAAATTGCAGTGTTGCAAGCCTCAGCCCAAAGAAAAAGTGGTAGCCCCTGATCATCTAACATGGCTCTCGCAGCCCCAATAATGGCCCTGTTCTTCCTCTCAGCAACCCCATTCTATTGTGGGTTGTAAGGAACTGTCACTTCTCTCTTAATGCCCTCCTTAGCACGAAAGTCACTGAACTCATTGGTGGTATACTCACCCCCATTGTCAGATCTCAACACTTTGATTTTCTTCCCAGTTTGGTTCTCCACAAGAGCTTTAAACTCTTGGAATTGTTGGAAGATCCGTCCTTTGGTCTTCATGAAGAAAATCCAAGATTTCTGAGAGACGTAATCAATGAAACTGACATAATACAAAATCCACTCAAAGAATCAGAAGACATAGGACCACATACATCAGAATGAATGAGATCAAGGATACCTGCTACTTTGTTGTCACTGCTTAGAAAAGCAGTCTTGGTGTACTTCCCAAGAGCACACCCCTTGCACACCTCTTGGTGCTCTATACTGAACTTTGGCACTCTAGTCACAATCTCTCTCAATATCCTCAAAGCCCCATGGTGCAAATGGGCCATCCTCGTATGCCATAACTCACAAAGGTCACTGCTGCTGGTACTATGCATCAATGCTCTAGCTGGATGAAACATGAGCTTGTACAACTTCTCATGTCGGATTCCAATCACTTTGGCCGAAGTGACACTGGATCCCTTAGAATACAAAAACACATGCCCACCACGAAATGATGCCTCATATCCCCTATCCTTAATAGTGGAAATTGACACCAAGTTCTTCTTCAAGCCCGGAACATATAGTGTTAGAATATGAAGGATTGTGCTTATTTTACCATTGACAATACCCTTGTCACCCAACCATAGGCCGAAGCCACCATCTGAGCACGTTGACCTTGACAGAGAGAAGAATCCTTGTAGCAATCCAATAGCCAAGCAAGGCTAATGCCCCAAGCAAGAAGTAACCAAGCTGATCAGATAGTCTCACCCAAAATTGGCGCAACACCTTCCCCAGGACTTGCGCGCAAGACTGCTAGACTGCAGTGCGCAAAAATTGGCTTTCTGTGATTCTGAGAGTGTGTCAAATGAGAGACTGGCGCCCTGTATTTATAGTATTCTTGGCAGACTTGCTTGGGTCGACTTCTCTCTCTGGGTACTAATTAATTCATATTAATTATCTATCTTCAGTCGACATCTCGTCTAGGGTTTCCTTCATTTCTTTGCTTCCTCCTGGAACATTCTAATCTTGCCAAAGGTCACAATAGAGGTTCATACCTCCCGAAGCTACCATAATATCAACACTCCCTCCTAGCTAGGGAGGTATAACTGATAATGGTCTTGAGCACAAACAGACCATTCAATTGGTAGTATCACGAGCACCATCATTATTATTCAACTGAATAATTTCCATGACAATTGGTACAATATCAATTGATAGAACACAACTGTGTTTATCCATGGTAGTACGCAACTACTCAAACCGTGACACAATCACAAATAGTGGAACAAATCCACCACAGTAGTATATCTTTACTGTCTAGAGACAGGCAGTCTCCGTAACAATCATCTGATATCAGCCTGCATAGAAAAGTATTGTTAAAATAAACTGAATCATTTGGGCCAATCTTTCACTCACATCTGTAAGATCTGAAAGAATATCTGCCCTGGCTTATTCTTCTCAAGCAAGGAAGAATGATTGTTCTAATTTCTGAGCCTGGACCATTCCTCACCTCGGACCATTTGTTCGACACTAAACAAAGTGTAACTTGGAGAGAATGAATCTGCCCTAAGGAATGCCTGTCCCTGATTGCTGAGCCTGGACCATTCCCCACCCTGGGCCATTCCTCTGGCGCTAAACAAAGTGCAACCTGGAGAGAATGAATACACCCTAAGGAATGACTGTCCGGACCATTTCCTCTGTTAACCACAAAAGGAAAAGATTGTCTTGTATCAACCTCCAAAACGGACCATTCCTCATGTTAACCACAATGAGAAATCGTTGTCCGGCGAGGCGGGCTAGTCTTCTTGAGTAACCCTCAAGAAGAGAGACTGCCCTAGATCACTCCCCATATTAACCACAATGGGAAGTCACTGTTTATGATACATCAACAATCTGGACCATTTCCCATGTTAACCACAATGGGAAATCGCTGTCTGTCAGAAATCCCAATCCACTTTCCGAATAGGAAAGAATCTGCCCAAGCTAAACTATTTTTCAATCTCGAAAATAAATGTCTTCAATAATATTTTCAGTGCTCCCTCCCAACCTGTAGAGTCATTTCTTCCCTTTCAGCTATGGGAGTTATATCCACGATCCCCATCTTCTCTCGGAAATATGCAAACTTTATTCTGGATAGAGGTTTTGTCAGGATTTCTGCTGTTTGCTCATCAGTGGGGATATACTCGAGCTTTACCTCTCCTTCCTCGACTTTATCTCGAATAAAGTAGTATTTGATCTCAATGTGTTTCGACCTTTCATGAAACACTGGATGTTCTGATAATCTTATACAACTCTGATTATCACAATGTATTATGGTCGATTTTGGAACTTGATCAAATAAATCGGAGATTAACTTCCTTAGCCATATTGCTTCTATGCATGCTTCACATGCTGCGATATACTCTGCTTCTGCTGTGCTTAGTGCGACAGACTTTTGTTTCCTGCTGCCCCAAGATATCATAGTGGAGCCCACGCTGAAACACATACCTGAACTGCTCTTTCTGTTTTCTGCACTTCCTGCCCAATCTGAGTCTGTGAATCCATGAAGTTGTATATCACTGGATGCGGTATATCTCAAACCATAGTTTATTATCCCACAAATATATCTTAATACATGCTTTGCAGCTATCCAATGCTCATGTCTCGGTTCCACTTGGAACTGGCTTAGTGTATTCACGGCAAAGCAAATGTCTGGTCGAGTATTTACCAAATACATTAATGACCCAATTAGTTGTCGATATAGAGATGGATCTACTAGATCAAAATCTGGATCTTTTACTTTTCTTATATCCGTATTCATAGGAGTGTCCATGGACTTACAATCCATCATTCCAAATTTCTGAAGGATGTTTATTGCGTACTTTCCTTGTCCAAGGAATACTTCACCACGCTTCTGCCATACTTCTAGTCCCAAGTAATAATGCATGAGACCTAGATCTTTCATATCCAATTCAGAAGCTAGTTCCTTCTTACACTGGATGATGAGAGACTCTTTAGCTGTTATGAGTAGATCGTCAAAATATAGTAGTAGAATTACAGGTGCATTGTCCACTAATTTGTAGTAAAGGTTTGGATCTGCATGACTCTTGGAGAAACCAAGTCTCGTTAGATAGCTGTCCATTCTATCATACCAAGCCCTTGGAGCTTGCTTGAGTCCATATAGGGCTTTCTTTAATCTGCAAACGTGAGTGTCTCTGGAATGTACCTCAAACCCTTGAGGTTGTTCAATATATACTTTTTCATCTATTGCTCCATTGAGGAAAGCTGTCTTTACATCCATCTGATGTAAGTTCCATCCCATGGAGGCAACAAGAGATATGATAGCTCTAATGAAAGTATATCTAGCAACCGGAGCAAAGGTTTTGTCATAATCTTCTCCCTCCTTCTGGGAGAACCCTTTAGCTACGAATCTTGCCTTGTATTTGTCCGCGCTTTCGTCTGCTGCATGTTTGATCTTACATACCCATTTTGAAGTTAGCACTGATTTTTCTTTAGGTCTAGGTACGATTTCCCATACATCATTTTTCATAATGGATTGGTGTTCTTCTGTCATAGCTTCTTTCCATTGTCCCTTTTGAATTGCTTCTTCAAATGTGGTAGGTACTTCATCTAGAAGTTTCGTCATATATGCTGCATAACTTGAGAATCTTTTAGGCCTCTTACTCTTTCTGAATGTTCCTTCTGGAACCTTGAGTCTTTTTGCATCTTGTAAGGTAGCTTCAAGCCAAGCTGGTTGTTTCTTGGTCTTAGTTACGATATCTGAATCAATGTTTTCACATGGTTCCATAGGCTGATCAGGTTGTTCCTTTTTTTCATTTTCCTTTTCTGTGCTTTCATCATTAGGTTCTTCAATCTCTTCTTCTTCTATAGTTTCTTCTATGGATTTCTTGAAAGCCATCTTTTCATTGAATGTTACGTCTCTGTTGACTTCGATCTTGTGTTGTTCTGGAATATATATTCTATAAGCCTTGGTTGAATCACTGTATCCCACGAATATTCCCTTCTTTCCTGAGGGTTCTAGTTTATTCCTTTTATCCTTGGGAATGTGAGAGTAAACAGGACATCCAAATATTCTTAGGTTTTCCACATTAGGTTTCTTACCTAAGAAAGTTTCTTCTGGAGTCATGTCCTTCAGTATGCGGTGAGGACTTCTGTTCTGCACATATATTGCTGTCATGACTGCTTCTCCCCATAAGAACATGGGCAGACCTTGATCATTTAGTAGTGCTTTTACGGTTTCTTCGATAGATCTGTTTCTTTCTTTCTGCTACACCATTTTGTTGAGGATTATGGGGAACAATCAACTCCCTCCTAATCCCTGCCGATTTGCAGAATGCAACGAATTCCTTTGAGGTATATTCTCCTTCATTATCTGTTCGTAAGGTCTTGATCTTCTTGTTTGTGAGGTTCTCTATCTCTGCTTTGAATTCTTGAAACTTGTTAAATACTTCGTCTTTTGTCTTCAATAGATATAGCCAAGTCTTTCTTGAATAGTCATCTATGAAGATTACATAGTATAGGGATCCTCCTAGAGATTTAATTGGCATCGGACCACAAACATCTGAGTGTATCAGATCTAGAATCTCCTTAGATCTATTGCCGTTGCTTGGAAATGGTTTCTTGATATTCTTTCCAAGAGCGCAACCTTTGCAGATTCCTTCATGTGTAGACTGCAATCTCGGTATTCCTTCAACCATCTTTCTGAGAAAAGGTAATGCTTGATAATTAATATGAGCGTACCTTTTATGCCAAAGTTCATTGGGATTGACTTCGTCATGTACGAGAGCTTCTTCATTTTGTTCTAGTAGTCTATACAGATTTCCTTCACGACTTCCAATAACCCTAGCATTCTCTATGCTAGAGTCTTTATGCCATGATAACACTTTTCTATCCACAAAAGCTATTTTGTTTCCCTTGTCTTCTAGGCAAGATATGGATACAAGTGTTGAAATATTGTAACTGTAAAGAGTATTCTTATTATTATTGATATATTATTCATAGGATCAATCCCCATTGTGGATTGATCATGTCAGTTATTGTAATAGGACCAAATCCCCTTTTGCGGATTGGTCAACAAACAATTATAATAGGCAAAATAAAAAGTCGGCCCCAGCAGTTAATAAGGAGACCCAAAAATATAATAAAGGTGGGTTTACCCACCCAGTTGGAGAAGTCGGTCCTGCTAGTGAAGAGACACTTCACACATGCCAGACTTGTATAAATAAAGGAGGCTAGCGCCTCACTTGGATATAACTCACTTGCTCAGTTTGAGAGACAAGTTCTGATCTGTTACCGGCAAAGGAGAGAGAGAGTGGCGCATATCTTGGAGAGGACTTTCTATTTTAGCATAGAGATCTCTTGGCATTGTATTGCCTATCTATATTAAGGAAGTTTTGCTGGGTTTTCTTCCCCTAGAGGGTTTCCCAGGATAAATGCTGTGTCTCTTGTGATTGTGTATTTCTCAGTGATCTTGGACTATGCTATTGTTATCTAATGAAATGCAAACATCTATAATAATGGCTTACACATTAACATGGTATCAGAGCGAAGCTGAAGGAAGCATATTTCGCAAGAGGAAAAACGTCACTGTTGTAGTACCTACAAATTAGGGTTTTTCAAAAGTGAGTCTTTTCAGCCCTAAAACTATCTAGAAAGTTGCGCCCTCCCCTAAGGATCAATTTGGCACTATCAACGCACCTTTTTAGTGGCTAGATCTTCCGGAAAGTGAAACCCTAGTTTCACAAAGTACCAAAAAACCAGAAAACTAGAGTACCAGAAGTACCAGAAGTACCAGAAAACCAGAAGCAGCAGAAAACCAGAAGCACCAGTCCAGGAATGCGCAGATCAAGTTTGAGGGGGTAAAAGTTGGATTTTCGAAATTCCGACTGCACCAGCTAACTCGCCTCAGCTCAGCGCATCTATCCCCTGGATCAGAATTTCAAAATTCGAAGTTTGAAAAATTAGGGTTTCCTCATAAAACCCTAAGTTGCAGTTGCAGTTGCAGTCTCAGAACCAGTTGCAATTGCAGTACCAGCGGCAATTGCAGCCGTAGAACCAGTTGCAATCACCCTTGAAGTTTTCTCAAGAGTTGGCAATGATTACCGCTGCTACCAGATGGAGCCACTACCTGCAAATGCTATTAGAGGTATGTACTTACATATGTTTAATGGTTAAACCCTAAAGAGTATTTGCAGGAGAAGGGATCTCTTGCCATAGATCCAGAAGGATCTCAAGATCCAACACATTCAGAGGAATGATGCAACCCAGGTGTGATTATTCTGATATACATCTATTTGTCATGACATTATCTTAATCAGTGTTGCATGTTGAAGCTATGATCAAATTATTAGAAGGATTAAAAGTTGATCATAGAGCTTATCCTCTAACCTAACCTTCTGTCAAGATAGCGTATTGTCTTAGTACAACAAACAGGTTGAAGAAAGCACTCGTCACTTGAGTGAAGCAGACCTGGAAGAAAAGCAAGCACTCATTCTTGAGGACAAGGCTCCAGGTTTGATTAATCAAGATTAATAAGATTCAAAGGTACACATGATAAACTGATGACTATAATTGAGATAGCAGTCGTCGTAAAGTATTATACTTGATAGCATGTGAGCATATAGAAGTAAATACTTTGCCTGATACAACTAACACCTCCTCTAGGAGAAACCTCGTGTGTTAGTTCTAGGTTGCCATGGAAGAATGCTTGGTCACAACCCTATGAGAGTGTTAACCTCACTTCGTATTATATTCCTTACCTTTAATCTTTGCTTTAGATAAATTATAAGTGATAGCTCTAAAGGAGCTACTGTGATGATTGTTCGTGCTATTGCTTTACATTAGCAGAGGGATATTATTTTTGCTTGTTGTTTTGTTGACCTTGCTCCAAGTCACATGTAATAACCCTGAGGAAGCTATAGTGAAGGTTGCAGAAGGCAACGTGCTAAAGAAGAGACCATAAATGAAACAATCATCATTGGAGGAGAAGAAGGTGACTTGCATGAGCTAAAGGGTCACTCACAAGCTGCCATGACCCATGCCATTGAAGAATCTTGGCATAGAAGATTAGCTGACATCAACTACAAGGCACTACCATACATATGCAAAGCGGTCATAGGTTTACCAGAACTCATAGGTGACCATGAAGGCGTATACAATGGATGTGCACAAGGGAAGAACATCAAGAACCCATTTCTGAAGAGGGACAGCAAGGCATAATGGGTCCTAGAACTCATTCATTCAGATGTATGTGGCCCAATGCCATCATCCTCCATTAGTGGGTATGTATACTATGTATCATTCATTGATGATTATTCTCATAAAGACCTCGATATATTTGAAGTGTTTAGCAAGTTCAAGGAATTCAAAGCCTTGATAGAGAACCTTTTTGTAAGGAAAATTAAGATACTTAGGTCAGATAATGGAGGAGAATATACCTCAAAAGAGTTCGTGAACTTCTAGAAAGATGTTGGGATCAAGATCCCCAACAAAACGGTGTAGTTGAACGGAAGAACATAACCATACTGGAAGTTGTGAAGACTATGATCCATGATCAAGATCTTCGTATGTGCTTATGGGCAGAAGCAGCAATGGCAGCTGTTTATGTGCAGAATCGATTTCCCCATAGTGCACTTGGGCTCAAGACACCAGAAGAGATGTTCACCGGAAAGAAGCCAGAGGTAAGCCATCTCAAAATATTTGGCTGTCCAGTGTTTATTCATATACCTAAAGAAAAGAGAAACAAGCTGGACCCTTTAGGAAAGAAGGGAATATTTGTGGGATACTGTGAGGTCTGCAAGGCCTTCAGAATCTATATACCAGGTCAACATCACATTGAGATCAGTAGGGATGTGACCTTTGATGAAAATGCAGTGCTCAAGAAATCTAAACTGTGCCAGCTTGAAGAGGTATATGAAGAGGAACCCGTAATCCCCAATACTGCAATGAGGGAGGTTCCCAAAGCTGCAGAACGAGTGAGGGAAGTCGTAACTTCCCTTGATGAGGAACTTCTAGAAGACCATGATATAGTAGAAGTACAAGAACCTCCTCAGATGACGATCCGCCATAAAAGAAAGCTAGCTTGGACTAGAGAGCGTATTCAAAATAGAGAGAAGTACGATGTTCCCCAAGGAACCACCAGACAGGTGAAAAAACCAAAGCCATTCTCCAGTTATATGGCCTTGATGTGTGACCTCCCAGAAGAGGAGCCTACCTGTTTTGAAGAAGCCATTAAAAGGAAAGAATGGGCAGATGCCATGACAGAGGAATACCAATCCATAATGAAGAACGAAGTATGGGAAATAGTTCCCAGATCGAAGAATAAAGATGGAGTATCCTACAGATGACTCTTCAAAATAAAACATGCTGCTGATAGAAGTATTGAGAAGTATAAAGCAAGATTTGTCGCTTGTGGCTTTTCCCAAAAGGAAGGCATTGACTATGAAGAGACATTCGCTCCTATGGCCAGATACACTTCGATCAGGACCATCATAGCTCTTGCAGCTAAGATGAAGTGGAAGCTGCACCAGATGGACGTGAAGACAACTTTCCTAAGGAGTGTCATTGAAGAGGAAGTGTATATAGAGCAACCTCAAGGATTTGAGGTAGAAGACAAGAAGTCTCATGTCTGCAGATTGAAGAAAGCCTTATATGGATTGAAGCAAGCTCCTAGAGCTTGGTATGGTCGTATAGATAGTTTCTTGACGAGCTTAGGCTTTACCAAGAGTAAAGCAGATTCAAATCTCTACTTCAAAAATTATGAATAATGAGCCAATAATCTTACTGCTATATGTGGATGACTTATTCTTAACTGGATTATTTGAAATGAAAGACCTTGGCTTAATGACTTATTTGAAATGAAAGACCTTGGCTTAATGACTTATTTGAAATGAAAAGACCTTGGCTTAATGACTTATTTGAAATGAAAGACCTTGGCTTAATGACTTATTTGAAATGAAAGACCTTGGCCTAATGCATTATTTCTTAGGTCTTGCGGTATGGCAGAGTCCTAAGAGGATCTTCCTTAACCAAGGGAAGTACACGGTCGAAATCTTAAAGAGATTCGACATGCTGGAATGTAAGCCCATGAATACACCCATGGAAGTGAAGCTGAAGCTGCTAGTCGATACTTCGTCAGATTTGATTTATGCCACACTGTACAGACAGATTATTGGATCATTGATGTACCTGATGAACACTAGACCAGACATTTGTTTTGCCGTGAACACCTTGGGTCAGTTTCCTGTAGAACTCAGACGTGTTCACCTAGTGGCTGCAAAACATGTGATGAGGTACCTTAAAGGTACAATAGATTATGGTCTCAGCTATGATGGAGATCATGATTTCACATTGAGTGGATATACTGATGCAGATTGGGCAGGAAGTGTTTCTGATAGGAAAA
>JASDQU010102509.1:26151-47239 GCA_032191745.1 Picea mariana
GGTCTCAGCTATGATGGAGATCATGATTTCACATTGAGTGGATATACTGATGCAGATTGGGCAGGAAGTGTTTCTGATAGGAAAAGCACTTCAGGATGCTGTTTCAGTTTGGGATCAGCTATGGTCTCATGGTAGAGTAGGAAGCAATCTAGTATTGCTCTCAACACAGTGAAAGTAGAATACATTGCTGCATGTTCTGCTAGCTGCGAAGCTATATGGCTTCGAAAGTTGGTGATCGGCCTATTTGATTTGGAGATGAGAGCAATCGTGATTCTATGTGACAACTAGAGCTGCATAAAGATGATAGAGAATCCTGTATTCCATGACAGGTCGAAGCACATAGAGATTCACTATCATTACATCCGTGACATGGTACAGAGAGGAGCCTTGAAGCTCCTGTGTCTTAGCACGGATGAACAGGTTGCTGATGTGTTGACCAAACCTCTATCTTGTGTAAAGTTTGAATGCTTTCGAGATAAGCTTGGTGTAGTCCGAAAGGACCCTCCCTGAAAGGGGGAGTATATGTGTTCCTTGCTTCTGACCTCGCTGTTAGACGTAAAGCAAGATGACTCCTTGCTTTTAACCTCGCTGTTAGACGTAAAGCAAGATGATTCCTTGCTTCTGACCTCGCTGTTAGACGTAAAGCAAGATGATTCCTTGCTTCTGACTTCGCTGTTAGACGTAAAGCAAGATGATGTGTGTGTTCCTTGCTTCTGACCTCGCTGTTAGACGTAAAGCAAGATGACTCCTTGCTTCTGACCTCACTGTTAAACGTAAAGCAAGATGACTCCTTGCTTCTGACCTCGCTGTTAGACATAAAGCAAGATGACTCCTTGCTTCTGACCTTGCTGTTAGACGTAAAGCAAGATGATGTGTGTGTTCCTTGCTTCTGACCTCGCTATTAGACGTAAAGCAAGATGAATCCTTGCTTCTGACCTCGCTATTAGACGTAAAGCAAGATGATGTGTGCGTTCCTTGCTTCTGACCTCGCTTTTAGACGTAAAGCAAGATGACTCCTTGCTTTTGACCTAGTTGTTAGACGTAAAGCAAGATGACGTGTTCTTTGCTTTTGACCCAGTTGTTAGACGTAAAGCAAGATGGTGTATACCTTGCTTCTGACCTAGTTGTTGGACGTAAAGCAAGATGTGACTTACAGTGAGTTACCAGCTTAACAGCTGTGACATAGAGCCAGTTTAGTACTGTGATGGGCCAACCTTGTGCTGTTATGATGATGATGTATCAGTTTTTATACTTATACATATTGATGCAGATGATGATGGCATACCTTTGAGAATGATGATGCTACAGATGAAGAAAACTTCCGATGATTTATAGATATGCCAGCCAAGATGATATTGATGATGCTGTCCTCCCATTTGATGTTGTTGATGATGCTGTCCTCTTTCTCTCGCATGATGCTGCTGAAGAATACCCTTCTTGTTAAGGGGGAGTGTTGAAATATTGTAACTGCAAAGAGTATTCTTATTATTATTGATATATTATTCATAGGTGAGGATTGATCATGTCGGTTATTGTAATAGGACCAAATCCCCTTTTGCGGATTGGTCAACAGACAATTATAATAGGCAGAATAAGAAGTCCGCCCCAACAGTTAATAAGGAGACCCAAAAATATAATAAAGGTGTGTTTACCCACCCAGTTGGAGAAGTCGGCCCTGCCAGTGAAGAGACACTTCACACATGCCAGACTTGTATAAATAAAGGAGGCTAGCGCCTCACTTGGATATAACTCACTTGCTCAGTTTGAGAGACAAATTCTGATCTATTACCGCCAAAGGAGAGAGAGAGTGGTGCATATCTTGGAGAGGACTTTCTATTTTAGCATAGAGATCTCTTGGCATTGTATTGGCTATCTATATTAAGGAAATTTTGCTGGGTTTTCTTCTCCTAGAGGGTTTCCTAGGATAAATGCTGTGTCTCTTGTGATTGTGTATTTCTCAGTGATCTTGGACTATGCTATTGTTATCTAATGAAATGCAAACATCTATAATAATGGCTTAAACATTAACAACAAGATTCTTTTCTAAACCAAGTACATATAAAACATTGCTTAAGTGAACGTTGTTACCTGATTTCAACTTGACGGAGGCTTGTTCAAATCCTTCGACTGGATAAGTGCTTTTGTCTCCAAGCTCTACCTTGTACGATGTCTTCTTCTCATTTAGGTTTGAGAGTCTGGCTTGATCTCCCGTCATGTGCCTAGAAGCTCCACTATCGATTATGCACATGTCATCTTCAATCATTCCGGTGAGTGCTGAGTAATGTAGAAGACTGATTGTTTCACTCATGTCTTCGGTTGACTGGTAGTTGGTCATGCCTTGATCCAAAAGTTTAACTCTGACATTTCTGCCTTTTGAGAGAGCCAAAAGGTGCGCTGAACTAGGGCGCATCTGAATATCTTCTCCTTGAGCGAGATGCTCCATTACAAGGTGTCGTATCTAAGATTTAGGGTTTCTGCAACTGCTTCTGCTAGTAACGCTTAAGGCAGTGTCTTGGAAGCTGCTCCTGCTGGTAACCCTAGCGACAATTCCTCAGCGAGCTGAAGCTCAATATCCTAATGGCTATGTTTCCTTCCAGTGGTTAGACTGAATGAAGGAGGTGTGGGTCCATATCCTGTTAGAATATGAAGGATTGTGCTCGTTTTACCATTGACAATACCCTTGTCACCCAACCATAGGCCGAAGCCACCCTCCGAGCACCTTGATCTTGACAAAGAGAAGAATCCTGGTAGTAATCCAATAGCCAAGCAAGGCTAATGCACCAAGCAAGAAGTAACCAAGCTGATCAGATAGTCTCACCCAAAACTGGCACAACACCTTCCCCAGGACTTGCGCACAAGACTGCTAGACTGCAGTGCGCAGAAACTGGCTTTTTGTGATTCTTAGAGTGTGTCAAATGAGAGACTGGCGCCCTGTATTTATAGTATTCCGGGCAGACTTGCCTGGGCCGACTTCTCTCTCTGGGTACTAATTAATTCATATTAATTATCTATCTTCAACTGACATCTCGTCTAGGGTTTCCTTCATTTCTTTGCTTCCTTCTGGAACATTCTAATCTTGTCAAAGGTCACAATAGAGGTTCATACCTCCCGAAGCTACCATAATATCAACATATAGGACATCTCTCAACAACATGGGAGGTATAGACTCCGTTTGAAATGATACTGTCCCACTATGAACTGACTTGATGACTGAGTCATCTCCAAGCACCACCTCAAGATCTCCAATCTCTGTAGGATCTGTGAAATACTCACGAACACTTGTCATGTGGCGGGAGGCACCGCTATCGATGTACCAAATACTAGTAGATGATGCTCTAGAGGAAATGTTATCGCACAGTTTGTAGCTAGGTCAAATGGCTAGAGGATTGATGCCAAACTGGCATAACAGGAACCTTCCCCACCCAATGTCACCTCAATGGGGAGGTTCTTTCTATTTAGGGAGGTTAACCCAGGGGAGATGTCCCCGGTAACCTGGGGTTTTGAAGAGGCTGAAGTATAAAGATCAAGGCAAAGTTTCCTCCTCATAGGTTACCACCAAAGGTCAGATAATCCGGCTAATCAGCCAATAAAGAAGTGAATGCCCAAAAGAGAACACCTGCCCGGAACAAGACAATAACAAGATAATATGTATGCAGTCTATATATCAGTGGGTTAGTACTTCAAGTAATTATCTGACATCAATATATAAGCAATGAAACAACAGGTATTAATGAGATCAACATTTTATCAATATAGCAATGGAGAAGTATTATTTCATCAATAACTATCGAGATGATGTAATCAACAATGTATCTAATCAAAATTTTACTCAATAAATGCTTTCAATCATCATCTAATTGCTTATCATCAAAAGTTGCTGCGTCAAGATGGAATAACCAAGTGTGACGTCAGCCTAGTTAGGGTTTCAAAATATAAAGTTTTGAGAGTTGGTTTGAGCACTATCACTTCAACGTTGTGTGTCTGAGATCAATGCCGAAGGGTATATGGAGTCATTCAAGGAGAGGACACAAGGTTGAAGGAGTAATAGGCTAAAGACAAGAGGGAAGGGTTCTAGAGTGCTGCAATGGCAGGGCCCTAGAATCAAAACCCTAGGGGAAAAAGGCTCACTCCAGTGTTGCTTAAGCAAGGCTTTGTGCTCTTTCCTCCTTCTTTAGGTCAAAATTGGCAAAACAGCTAGCAAATGAGAAGAGATAAAACAAGAGGATCAAGTGAGGGAGAGTGTTGCAAATGCAAGGCTCTATCACTAAAACCCTAGAAGATGGACGGCCCTAGGTGTAGATAACCTAGGCCTGGGACATCACTGTCGTTTTAACCTTTAAAAATCAAAGCTAGCTTAAGGGAAGAAATGAGAAGAGTGTAGCAAAGGCTATGCTCTTTCTCCCTACTTCAATGGTTGAATATTTCTCTCTAAGGGGACATGAGACAAGGACCTACTTGTGTGCTTGTCACGTAGGGTTTTAAAATCAACAAATTTATAAGTAAATGTAAGAATTATAACCTACAACCATTCAATTAAGAAGCTTTGCAAGAAAAACACTTACATATCATGATGAAAAGCATAAGCAAACCCTAGTTGTAAACCTTCCTTCAAGAGAAATGCCAAACATGCCAAGAAAATCCTTCCATCAACAAGTGTGCCTCCTTTAAAAGACCAAATACCCAAAATAGGGCGCAAAAATCAGACCTCACAAGTGTGAGTTGTTGTGTTATGTCAAAATGAGGGAATAACTCCTCAATATATAGTGTATCATGACCTCTAATTAAAATTAGGTCATTAAAAATCGCCGACAAGGCTACAAACCAATATCATACTATTTTTACATTAAACTGTTTTCTAAAACCCTAAATGAGCAAAAGATGAGACGTCAAGCCCTCCTGAGGGAGACGTTAGGCCCTTTTGGGGCTAGTCTAGCATCCAGAAGTCAAACGTTAGCCCTTCCTGGGCTCCTCCAAGCTGCCACACGTGCCAACTGTCCTGTCAAACTGTTGCACGCTCAAGGTGACGTCAAGGCCTCCTGGGTGACGTCCTAGTCATCAAAGGGAAACGCTCCATCTGAAAAGGGTCAACCCCCCTGGGCTGGGCTCATCCAAAGTGTCTTAGATGGAATGCCCTTCTTCTTCTCATGTGTAAGAGCTCAACCAATCACTGTCCTGTCTCTGCCCTTGATGGGGTCCCAACAACCATCTGATGGGCTCTTCAACCCCATGGAGGTCCGAACTAATCATCTCCCCATGTGTACCGGTCCAATTGGTACCTGTCCATCGGGCATGGTCTTCTACATCAAAAACTTCGCCCTCCATGGGCTCATTAGTCACAGGGATCATAGCAATGTCAATCACGTTTCATCATTAATGTTATCAAACAGATGCATAAAAACCCTGATATATCATTCAATAGCTCAAAGATATTACAATGACCTACAATACAAAGCCGAAGAAAAAGACAAAATACCCTATTGGGCCAACATCCATAAGAAAAGGAAAGTTTTCAGAGGGTATCATCCAAGCCATGTAAAACGAGGTGATGTGGTCAAGGGATGTCCAGACATACGGGTAGAGTGAAAGACAGGGATGTATGATATTACCTGTGGGTGCCTCTGTAGAAGGCGTGTTGTACCCGTCATGGATGCAATTCTTTCCAAGCCATTTATTGCCTTTATTCTTTCTTTTCTTTATTGCTTTTTCTTATTTATTTCAAGGTTTAACTAGAGGACACTGCCTTGGCGTGGTGACTAGAGTTGACAGTGTTACCCACAAGCACTTTCACAGAGATGATAAGGTTGGCTCGTGATGAGATCCCCTTTCCCTTGGCCATGCAACCAAAGGTCACTGCCCTGGCGTAGTAACCAGATAATGGCAATGTCATACTGCTACGTACCCATGAACATAATAGGCTGGCTCGTGATGAGACCCCCTATCCTCTTGGCTAGGTCTTGTTTTGTTATTTTTCTTTGGGTCCCTCTTATTTCTTGCTGAGAGGCTTTTTATTGCCTTCTCGGGGATCCCTGGTCGAGGCATCTCTAGGTTTTATTTTTTTATGGCTTTTATCTTTTACCAGCTGCTTTTACCTTCTGGGCCTTTAGCCCCTTCTTCCCACGAGATAAGGTGCAACCCCACAAACAAATCATCCTAATGCCCGGACTAGGGGAATGGGGCAGATGAGTGGGAGATAAAATGTAAAAGTGATGATATGATGGGAGCGAACGATGGCTCTTCAAAAATCCCCCCGGTGGCAAACTAAAACCTATGGGTACAAGCTTGCTAGGACACCCTGTCAGTCCCCCCAACCATGGTCAAGTGGGTCAATGTAAGATCCAAGCAGTTGTCAGAAATAAAAGGAATTTGATGCATATATCTAAAGGTTATAATGGTAAAAAATGACACATACCATGATACCTGGACCAATTACCTCATGGAGCAAGAGTCTTCTCCGATACAAGTCCAAGTCGAAGGTGATGGATGCTGTTGCTGCTGAGAAAACAAGTCTGATGAAGGAGAAGAAAGATGGGTCCTCCAGGGCCATGCTCAGGGCAATCCTGCTTGCGGTACTCCATGTCTAGGACCTGTGGGCCTCAAGACATGATCTCCTAGTTATCCCTAGAAATTGGGGATAACAGGAAACAAAACAATAATGAATACTCCTTCTCGAACTTGTGGGTAAACTCCTCCACATCCGCTGAAGCTGCAACTTGCTTCTTCTTATTAGGACACTGTCCAACATAGTGTCCAAACTTGTGACATGCAAAGCACTTGACTTTGCTCATGTCCTTCCCTTCACCATTCTGCTCGTTTCCTCCCTTGGAACCCTTCTTGGATTTGTGCTTGCCTTTGGCTGTAAGTGCCACATTCTCCACTTCATTACGAATAGATGAATTGCCATGCACATATCCTCTTCGCGTTTCCTCTTGAATGAAGTCATCCCAGAGACGGTCCCACTTGGGAAGATTTTCTCTTGCTACAATGCCCTCAACAAAGACAACCCATTATTTGGTTATCCAATTCAAAGCAGTCCTCACAAGTTCACTGTCAACAACCACCTCCCCAACAACACCAAGTTCATCCCTCATCTAAGTTAGCTTGGTAAGATAGGTGGCAACACTTTCAGTCTTGGTCATTTTAACGCTCTTCTGTTTCTCCCTCAATACCATTTTCTGATTTTCAATGGAACTCTAGTAAGTTTGGTTAAGGATTCTCACATCTCATAGGCATTGGACTTCTTGGTCACATGTGGAATCACATGGTCCTTAATGGCGTCAAGGATAATTCTTTTAGCCTTCATGTTTTTTTTGGTGTAGGTGGCCAAAAGAGTAGCATTCGTAGGCACCGTCACATGATTCATTTGTGAGCTCTCCACAATATCCCACAACTCACACTCCTGCAGAAGCAACACAATCCTTTCCTTCCATGAGTTGATATCAGCAGCTCCATCCAACCTGTCTTCAACTCTCAAACTGATGGCCATTGACCCTCACAACTAAAACACAAGCCCACAACTTTCTGCCTAGTGAAGTACCTCCTCTTCTCAACAAAATCCCTATTCTCTGTGGCTGATATATTTCTGCTCTTTACCACTTTCCAGCTCTGATACCATGTAGAAATTTCATACCCCAACCCGGTTTCAAGTCTCAATGAGACAACATAGTTTAATGCCCAACCCACATTGCATTTTTCAGCTGCAAATTAGTTAGCAGAAAATTAGAGCTCATAAAATGAAACACATAAAGTCTGCTACAACAAATAACCAGAAATAAAACACACCTAGAAAATTTGACACACAGATTTTTGGTCAAACTTAGATGCTGGAAAAACCCACAAGGGGAAAACCAGTGAGAGAGGGGCTTTTATTATTATGAGCTTAGAGAGGAATTCTTTTACAGCAATATATTTTCAGCAAACAATGTACAGACTTATCTCAAATTCTTAGCCTAGCAACCTCCTTGATTTCAGAGCCAAACTTCTCAAAATCTGTGCCCAGGTTTCTGTACGAATAGTACGGCCCAACTCTTCGATTTTTGTGCCAGCTTGCTGTACAAATTGTCTAGAAAACCATGCCCAACAGTTCTTTCTTTTTCTGTGCAAAATCTGGTATATGGCAGCCTTGGAATGCATGCCAATTACTTCAGAAACTCTGCTGTACAACTTCCTCGATTCCTGTGCCAAATACCAGCTGTATTGCCTCTTAGAAATCTATACTGTACAGCCTCTTCAAATGCTGTATAATCTCCTTCGATTTGTGTGCCAAACACTTGCCTTGGAATTCGTGCCAACTGCAGCAAATGTCCCTCTCTTCTCTAGCTAGACTCTCTCTCTCTCTCAAGTGCTCTTCAAAACTCATGAAGAATGCCAAAAGTGGGGCACCTTCCTTTCCCTAATTCGACTCAATGAGGAAGTTGAAGGTCACACAATCTAACGGTGGAGATGAGGTTAGATAAATGGTGGTGATTAAAGGACTCTTTAGTCACCCACTTCATTTCATTTCTCATGAAATTAATTCACTAGGGACCACATTGGACACTTTCTCACCCCTAGGTGCTTAAGTGATGAGAAATACTTGTCCTTGGTACTTTTTAATTAATTTAACAGGTAGTAGGGGATTTACTTACTGTCGTAATTAAATTAATGCTACAGCCATTAGGGTGAAGCAAAACACTCTCTCAAAGTTGTCTTTCTCCCAATTCTGACCACTGAAAGTTGCATACAAATATTGGAAACTAATCTACAAGTTAAGGGCTTTTCATTGGAATATTTGTTTGCGGATTTTAACTATTGGAAATCGCTGCTGTAGAAAAGGTTTGTTACAGCCAGATTGGGCTGTTATAAAGTTGTTGATAACACTTGGTTTACAGCCCTTTCAACCGTCAAAATCATTGTTTGAATATTGAAATGATATATACTAATCAAGGGTTTTCGTTTCAAGATATTTCTTGCTGATTTTGACAGTGATTTATTGCAGCTGTTAACATTTCGTTCTTGCTGATATAAATTACAGTCTGCTGCAATTTTTGGCACAACAAGGTTTCTTGTTGTTTCCCTTGGTGTTTGGAGGTTTATTTTCATGATCTTGGGTCTTGAGATAGTGGTTCTAACGTTTGTTTTGCAGGTTATTGGTCATATTCTCTCTTTCCTTCACCAAAGTCATCATTCTTCAAACCCTAAGCACTCTCATACTGTGACTTATAGGGGTTTTCCTTTCACCGCTTGCTATTCCCATTCATTTTCCCTAGGGTCACCAGGGAAGCTTCCTTTGTGTTGGACTTGTCCATCACTAAAATGAGGGGGATATCTATTGAGGTGACAGTGATAGGTGTCTCCAGTTATGTCACACATTTGTTGTTTGGGTTGGGCTTTGCCCTTGTTAGAATTAAGGGCAGTAAAGCAAAACAAAAGTGTCTTTTAAATTTCAGTGCGAATAACAACTAGAGCATATAATTAAAATAAATTAAATTAAAATAAATTAAATTAAAATAAATATAATTAAAGATAACATGTTTAAATTAAATAATTTAAACATGTTATAATTAACATTTTAATTTAAACTTTACTTTAACCCTAATACAAAAACAACAAAACCCCAAACCAACACAAACAAGGGTAATAGGAGGGTTTAGGTAGGGTAGCATGGTGGCAATACTTATCCATTCATATTCAAGGTGACCTTATTAACTTTATCATCATTGCATATGGAATGCATCCCTTATGTGGTCATGCCCACCTTCAAGGAGGGTCATATACCAACAAAGTACCTGATCGAAGATGAAGTTGCCCCATAACATTTTTGGGGTCTTATCCACCAAGGTGCAAGACCAAGGATCAACCCATGCCCCAAGCATGGGTACCCTGGACCATGTCCAGGGGCCCTAAACATATCTAGGGGCTTTAACTGTTTTGGTCCCAGACCAAGAAACCCATGCCCCAAGCATGGGTACCCTGGACCATGTCCAGGGGCCCTAGACATAATCTAGGGGCTTTAACTGGTTGGTCTCAGACCAAGAACTCCAGTCATATACTGGGGGCCCTAACAAGGGTCTTTTTCCATGGCACTGGCTGTTTGGTCCCAGACCAAGTACCCCAAGAGTGCACTGGGGGCCCTAGATCTCGACTAGGGTCTTTGCCATCCTCCCGGAGAATGGTTCTTGCAGTTGCTATAAAATTAACACTCCCTTTCAGCAAGAGAGGCATTCTCAGCTACACCAAGCTTGTCACAAAAGTATACAAACTTTGTCAGGGACAGTGGCTTGGTAAAAATATTTGCTGTTTGTTCTGTCGTTGGAACATACTGAATGCTGAGAACGTTCTTCTGAACCATGTCCCGGACATAGTGATATCTCATCTCAATGTGTTTCGATCTGTCGTGAAACACTGGGTTCTAAGTGAGCTTTATACAGCTCTAATTGTCACAGTGAATGTCTGTGGGTTCAAGCTCTGAACTGAACAAGTTTGAGAGTAGCTTTCGGAGCCACACTGCTTCTCTGCCAACAACACTAGCAACAATATATTCTGCTTCTACAGTGCTTTGGGCTACGGAGCCCTGTTTTCTGTGGGACCAGGAAATCATTGCTGAACCCAAACTAAAGCAATATCCGGAAGTACTCTTTCGATCCATTGCAATGCCCATCCAATCTGAATTTGTAAAATCATGGAGCATTACAGCTCCACTGGAAGTGTATCTGAGACCATAAGCTATAGTTCCCCGAACATATCTCAGAATGTGTTTTACAACAACCATATGTATATGCTTTGGTTCACACATGAACTGGCTTAGAGCATTTACCGCATAACAGATGTCTGGTCTCGTGTGTACGAGATACATCAGAGATCCAATGATCTGCCGATATGAAGTGGGGTCTTCTAGATATGAACCTATAACTTGATCTTGTAGTTTCTTTAGGTTAGAGATCATTAGAGTTGTCATTGACTTGCAGTCCATCATGCCAAATTTGCGAAGTATATCAACTGCATATTTACTCTGTGAGAGAAAGATCTCTCCTGGTTTCTGCCAAACCTCCAAGCCCAAAAAATAGTGCATGAGCCCCAAGTCTTTCATTTCAAATTCTTCAGAAAGCTCCCTCTTAGTCTGAGCTATCAAGTTTTTCTCTCCAGTGAGGAACAAATCATTCGCGTATAAGACTAGGATAACTGGATGATTCTGAACAATCTTTATATAAAGATTTGGATCTGCTATGCTCTTGGAGAATCCAAGACTTTGTAGAAAACTGTCTATTCTACCATACCAAGCTCTCAGAGCTTGTTTCAACTCGTACAGGGCTTTCTTGAGTTTGCACACATGAGATCTTTTATCATGTATCACGAAACCTTTCGGTTGCTCAATGTATACTTCTTGCTCAACTTCACCATTAAGAAAAGCAGTCTTAACATCCATCTTGCTCAACTTCACCAAAAACTGCTGCAAGTGAGATAATAATCCTGATTGAAGTATACCTGACAATTGGAGCAAAAATCTCGTCGTAGTCAATTATTCTTTCTGAGAGAAACCATGAGCCACAAATCTCGCCTTGTATTTCTCAATGCTGCCATCTGCTGCATGCTTTATCTTATAAATCCATTTAGAAGTTACTACAGATTTACCATGAGGTCTAGGAGCTATGGTCCATACATCATTCTTTAAAATAGAATCATATTATTCATTCATAGCATCTTTCCATACTTGATGTTTGGAAGCATCAACAAAAGTGGAAGGTTCTGAATCAATTACAGTATTTAAATGAGCTATGAGACCAGAGTACTTATCTGGTTTCTTGCTTTCTCTGAAGGTGCCCTTCGGAGCTGAATGCTTTTCTGCTTCTTTCAATATCTCCCAACACCAGACTGGTTTCCTTTTAGTAGGAGGTATCTCCATAGGAAACTCAATAGTATCCCTTGAGGGATCCACTGGAAATTCTGAGGTTTCCTCTGCTCATCTGGAAGAGGAGAGTCTAAAGGGTCCAGTGGTGGAGCTTCCTGCTCCTCTGAATCACACGGTAGTTCTCTGGCTCGACGAAAAGCTGTTTCTTCATGAAAATTCACGTCTCTGCTTACTTCGATGAACTTTTGGCCAGGGATATAAATCTTGTAAGCTTTTGAGGTCTCACTGTATCCAACAAAAGTTCCTTTCTTGCCGGAGGGCTCTAGTTTAGTCCTCTTCTCTTTTGGAATGTGTATATAAATTGGGCTGCCAAAGATTCTTAAATGATCAACTGAGGGCTTACATCCGGTGAAAACTTCTTCAGGAGTTTTCGCTTCAAGGGCTTTGTGAGGACATCTATTCTGAATGTAGACTACTGTACTGGCAGCGTCAGCCCAAAGTGATAGAGGCAAGTTTTGATCATGCATCATAGCCCTGGCTGCTTCACAGATAATTCTATTCTTTCTTTCAGCAACCCCATTCTACTGAGGGTTGTATGGTACAGTTAACACCCTCTAAATTCCAGAGGCTCGACAGAGTTCATCATATTTGAAAGAGTCAAATTCCTTACTGTTATCTGTTTTGAAAACTCGGATATGTCTTCCAGTTTGATTTTCAACAAGATTCTTGAAATCTTGAAATCTGCTAAAGGATTCATCTTTAGTTTTTAACAAATAAATCCAAGTTTTACGTGAACAGTCATCAATAAAAATGATATAATAAATACAACCATTCAAAGAGGGTGCAGACATGGGCCCACAAAGGTTAGAATGAATTAAATCCAAAATTCCATTTGATTTTCTATTACTGAGAGGATAGGGTTTCTTTATGTTCTTACTAAGTGAACAACCTTTACAATCACTATCATGCTCAATAGAAAATACTGGCATACCTGTCACCATCTTTTGCAAACCTGGAAGTGCATTGTAATTGAGGTGTCCAAGTCTCCTGTGCCAAAGCTCGTAGGGATTGATTGTCTCATGAACTAGAGCTTGAATAACCTGACTTGAAACTTATAAAGTCCACTCTCACGAGTTCCAATGGTTATAACAGTACTTAAATCTTCATTTGAGGACCATAAGAGGGCCTTTCTTTTGGAGAAGGCTATTGAATAACCTTTACTTTCTAAAACTAGAATAGAGATTAAATTTTTCTTTAGACCAGGTACATGAAGAATTTCATCAATGTGAAAGGTATTACCTGAGTGAAACTGGAAAGAGGTAGAGCCAAAACCTTTTATGTCATAGGTGCCATCATCACCTAGTTCAACCTTTGCCTTGTATTTTTGTCTTGATAGTTTGCAAGGTTTTGTTTGAAGCCTGTCATGTGTCTGGAAGCACCGCTGTCTATTAGCCAAATCTCCTCTGACTTGGTGATAGTGCCAGAAAGAGCTGAGATAAGATAATATTCCTTATGTTGTTCTTGCTCTTTAGTGGCAGCTCTGGTTTGTCTTTTTTGAGGCTCCTCTTGGGTTTAGCCTCTTCAATGGCAACCGAGGCTTGAAATCTTCCTCTTCTTTTCTACTAAAATGGAGGACTCTTACAATCTTTTGCATAATGTCCTAGCTTATTGCAGTTAAAACATTTAACTTTAGATAAATGAGAATTGAGATGAGATAGCTTACCTTGGGGTTTCTTACCTTTGCCTTTTGACTTCTGGAACTTCTTCCATTTCTTGGTCTTTGTTGCAAGGGCATGATCTTTCAAAATTGGATAGTCATTTCTGTTGTTTAGTCTTCCTTCTTCTTCTAAGCAGTCATGCCACAACCTTTCAAAATTAGGTTGAGATTCTCTTCCATTCATGGATGCAAGAAAAACTCCTCAAGCAGCTGGAAGTCCATCAAACGGTGTTTGAACAAGGTCATCATCATCTACAGGAACTTCTATTGCAATAAGCTGATCTTTGGTTTGAACAATTTTGGAGAAAAAGGTGGCAACTGTATCATCCTTTCCCATTTTCAAAGTGCGTAATTGTTTCTTCAAAATTCTTTTCTTAGTGGGTGCCTTCTTCTCATAGAGGTTTGCCAAAGCATCAAAACAATCTTTGGCAGTCCTTAGATGACCAATGATGGGCATCATGTTGTCCTTGATAGAATAAAAAAATGATTCTTTTAACCTTGGTTTGTTTCCTTTTATATGTTGCCGTAGCTGTGTTTGTGGTAGGTTCTTCAATCTCCCTAGAGATAAAATCTTCTAGATCATTCTCTTCAAGAATGTTTATTATTCTGTATTTCCAAGCATTAAAGTTTGCAGCCCCTACAAGTCTGTCTTCAGCGTTAACTGATGAAGAAGCCATGCGTAGATTTGAGTTAGTTGAAATCTGTAAAACAACCCTAACAAAGTAGATCTGTGTAGGCTCAAGATTAGATCCTTGAGCTCTCTTCACACCCTTAGCTCTGATACCATGTTAGATTTAGGGTAGTAAAGCAAAACAAAAGTGTCTTTTAAATTTCAGTGAGAATAACAACTAGAGCATATATTCAGAAAACAAATCTATACTATAAGAACAGAGAAAACTGAAACATAAGTACCTAGATCTAAGCTAGTTTAGATATAGCTAAAGTTAGAGAGTAGATCTAGAATAGACTCTAGTTCAGATCTATAATGCTGGAATAAAACTTATACTGATCTACAGATCTAAACTCAATACAATCTGATCATGAACAGTAAATCAAACTACAGAAACAAAGGGTAAGAGTCAAACTCAATATACAGTCCAGATCTGATAATCATTCAATGCTCAGAACTCAAGGCAAAATCCAGATCTGATGATGATAGACTAAATAGATAACTTACCTTGCCCTGAAGACTTACCTCTGAAAAGGTCACAACCACACACAGAGATGCAGAATCATTTGTAATTATGCTCAGACAAAGTCCAACTCATAGATCCACCATATAGGTTGGATCTCTTGCCAAGAGATAAATGAACTTTCTTGCCACCAAGGGGATAGGGCCACAAAGACTTCACACAGTCAAACCCTCACACAAACAGTAGGTGAATCACTCAAACCCTCACATAGAACTTCTGTGGATAAAACCCTCACAAAAAGGTAGCTTAAGGAAGGCCAAGTGCTCAAAGATAGAGGTCACGGTCTGAACAGAACTGCAGTCACCCCACAGCAGAAGAGAGGGCCGCACCCACAGTCACACCACAACAGAGGAGAAGGGCTGCACCCACAGTCACACAATAGGCAGAAAAGAGGCCGCAACTACCAGCACCCCACAACAAAAGAGAGGCCGCTCCTACCAGCACCCCACAGCAGAAGATAGGCCGCACCTACCAGCCCTCAAGGGGAGACGCACCACATCACTGTCCTCAAAAGGAAGCCGCAACAACACCAACAACCTCTTCAACAACAAATTGAAGGAGGGCCGCAATAAGAAAAACACTCCAACAACAGATAAGAGGAGGGTCGCAACACTCAAGGCCAATACTCCAACAAAAACACAATAGTCATCTAGGGTAGCCGCAGCTCAGCAAAGACCTTCAACAATAGATGAAAGAGGGCCGCAACAAAAGAGAGATGATCCGCTCACACTAGAGGCAAACAATACAAGTGAGTTATGAAGGGTAAGGTGGGGGGTTTATTTATAGTTTAGGCTAGGGCAAAGAATAAAGGAAATTAAATTATAATAAATATAATTAAAGATAACATGTTTAAATTAAATAATTTAAACATGTTATAATTAACATTTTAATTTAAACTTTACTTTAACCCTAATACAGAAACAACAAAACCCCAAACCAACACAAACAAGGGTAATAGGAGGGTTTAGGTAGGGTAGCTTGGTGGCAATACTTGTCCATTCATATTCAAGGTGACCTTATTAACTTTATCATCATTGCATATGGAATACATCCCTTATGTGGTCATGCCCACCTTCAAGGAGGGTCATATACCAACAAAGTACCTGATTGAAGATCAAGTTGCCCCAGAACATTTCTAGGGTCTTATCCACCAAGGTGCAGGACCAAGGATCAACCCATGCCTCAGGCATGGGTACCCTGGACCATGTCCAGGGGCCCTAGACATATCTAGGGGCTTTAATTGTTTTGGTCCCAGACCAAGAAACCCATGCCCCAGGCATGGGTACCCTGGACCATGTCCAGGGGCCCTAGACATATCTAGGGGCTTTAACTGTTTGGTCCCAGACCAAGAACCCCGGTCATATATTGGGGGCCCTAAAAAGGTCTTTTGCCATGGCACTGACTGTTTGGTCCCAGACCAAGTACCCCAGGAGTGCACTAGGGGCCCTAGATCTCGACTAGGGTCTTTGCCATCCTTCTGGAGAATGGCTCTTGCAGCTGCTATAAATTTAACAGCCCTAAGTAGAAATCGTTCAATAACAGTCTGCAATGTGGATCATGAGGCATTACCTCCTCTAGTTACCGCTATGTGAGAGGGGGTAACGAGGAACATATCTTTTCACCTTATGGCAATGATCACTTATTCACTGGTAATTATTTTTAGGTACACAACATGCTTATTGGGTTTCTGGGTTAAGTTTATAAAAATAAACTCGCAGATGATGAGCAGTAGATATGCCCTAAATAAATCAAACAACTATCACATCCATAACAACGTGGGAGCTGGAACTTGGCAAAGCATAATATTCTATACTGAAAACTATCATATTATGATTCTCAAAATGAAAAGTAGTCAGGACATTAAATGTTGAGAACCGTCGTTGGGTTTACCAAAAGGAAAATTGTGTTGATACAAACTGATGTGCATTTACAAGGGACAAGGAACGGTTGCACCTAGAAATTTTCATGTTCAGTGTGGGAAACCATGCATCCAAGTATGTTGGAGGATCCCATGGAAGAGAGTGGAGACATTGTATGTGCCAATGCCGTGAATCTTGGAATGACAAGACTACATCCTTGGAGCACTGAAAGCTAAGGCATATTATTTCTTTGAAATGCATGTATTTATGCTGTAATGTGTTGAAAAACTCAAACATAGCAATAAATTGTCATTTTGTCAATATTATATATTTTTTCAAATGACCTTGTCACTGGTACAAATTGTGGTGCAAATATTTTTTCAATTTATTATTTTGAATTCAATGCCACTTTCTTGAACCTTTTGGCTTCATGTAATAATTTAGAAAGAATGTGTTATGCTTGTGATTCTAGTTAGTAGTCTATACTATATAGTGCCTTGGGAAATACATAGAATAAAATCTATTCTTATTGTGTTTTTTTGTTCTATTGATTGCTTGGATTAATTTTTTATGTCCTTGTACCTATGGAATGATCTTTGATATTAACTATATAGTATGGCGTGTTTATCGACAGTTACAGAAGATTTTTCCTGCCCATTTTGTTTGGTGCCTTGTGCCAGCTTCAAGGTTGTTAATTCACACCCTTGCTCTGGTCATTTTTCCTTTGTATTTTTGTTGGAACTCCTGTGTTCATTAGTGCATCCTTTTCTTTGCTGATCGCTTGCTTTTCTAGGATTTTATGAGTATTTAAGTGACCTTTAGTATTTATTATGCAGGGTTTACGGCTGCATTTGAATTCTTCACATGATCTATTCAATTTTGAGTTTTGGGTTAGTAAACTTTGTTATTTTTATTATTTTCTAATGCTTTTATGGTCCTCCCTTATTCTTTCTGAGGTAATTTAACAGTTATTTAGATTAACCTGTTAATGTTTTCCTTTTTCAGGTTACTGAAGACTATCAGGCAGTAAATGTGTCTCTTAAGAATGAAATTTGGAGATATGAGGTGGTGTTTCTTTTTGCTCTTTTTGATAGCAACTGACTAAAAACTGTTAGTGTAGGCTTCATTCCAGTCTTGGTTAGATTAAGACATTTCTATAATAGTGTTTCAAATGAACCGTTTGTTGTTTCCTGTAATGATTCAAGTCATATGTTGCCTTGTTACTAAAATTCAGTATAATGTAACTGCCATTGGGAATTCTTTCTAAATTTCTTCTGAAAATATTTAAATTAGATTTTCTAGTTGGGGGTTTTGTTGTGTTTGTATCATAATCACTAAGTATAAACAAATCAACGGAGATGAAGCCAAACAATTGGAAGTAATTATGCCAAGAATATTTTCGGTATGAAAGAATACGGGAAAGTATGTTTTTGTGTGTCTCTCTTTCTGTAAATTGACATGGGCACTTTAGCAACATTTCTCACAGTGATGTAAGTTGATTTTTCTTCATATTTTTTCTAGCAAAATCATTTTAAAGTGCTTTCTGTAGCATGCAAATCTCAAAACTTTCCCATTATATCTTGTGTTTCTAAGAAAGAATTTCTAGACTCATTCTCCCTAGAAGCATTGTGATCCATAGCTTGATATCCATCAAAGAAATTTCTACACAAAGGTAGTGATTTTCTCAAGAAATGAAAAGTAATGAAACTATATTAATGTCCACCAACGGCCAAAATAGGACAGTGGGACTCAAATATATAGTGACTCGTGAGCAATAATAGCAAAATAAAGAGTGTTAAAGCATCTCTTCCCTAAAAGAAAAAGGTAAATGGCATAGCAAAGTATAGCCCTGAAGTGGAAAAATAGAGGGGAAGTGATGCCACGATGTAGAGAGGGATGTGTCTCCAATCTACCCTCTCGAGTCTTAGTAGGTTGCATTTGATTCTACCCTCTCTTCCTCTATCTATACTTTTAATTCTGTGCTGCAAGTTGTTGCTAGACTAGTTTGTAAGATGAAGCTTGTTTCCTATTGCATTTTCGATGTTTTGAATTGTCTTCCTTTTCTTATTGTACAAAAAATTGTCAAGAATCATCTAGGAAATGTTACCTAAAAGTTTAGATAAAGGAAACAACTAGGATACATTTGTAGAGCGTTTTAAAGGGGTTTCGTGGCAATTTTTTAACTTGAAATGTTCTTGTTACCTAAGCAAGGAGACTAGGACCAACTTTTGGTAATATAGTTTGATTATCATTATGCTTAGTTTATCTTTTTATGCATATTAACTAGCTAAGGTTTAAATATTGGCACTTAGAAGATAGACTTTGTGTTTTTATATGTGCTATTAATCTCAAAATCTTGTCATTTTTCTCGTCAATGTTAGATTGAGTTGTTAGGATGAGAGCTTATGTATTATGATCTAGTGTTGATAAATATAGTTTTTATGCTAGGAGCATAAGGGATGAAATCTTATATTTATGACTGCTACCACAACTAGCTTCTTCTGTGTGTTGTGTAGACCATGAATCCATTTGGAGTTTGTAATGTCCCCATTTTGGGACATTATAACATTACAATATTTCAGAGTGTTATGCCTGCCCGATTAGCCAGATAGGGGTGACAGAGAGTTCGGGAGATATTGAGGGGTTTATTTGGGCCCGACTTGTATCGTTTATCATCAGGATCCATTCCGCACAGCTGGGCTTTGGTTTCGTTGCATTCCGACGATTTCCGTAATTTTGAGTTATTATGGGTCATATCTTAGTTAAATTCACTAAGAAGGTCATAATGGGCATATTACTTGGAGAAACATCTTAGTGTAATAGCTCATCAGAATAGGGAGGAAGAGTATTATAGGATAAGATGATGAGAAGTGATTTTCAGTGGCCGGAGAAGCCATCAGGATGGATAAATCACTTTTTACAGGCAAAATGATTAATTAATTAATTAATTAATAAAGTGATATAATCAAGGAATAATAAAATAAAGTAAAAGTCACTTGGAGGGAAAAGGTCAACAACGAATTAGGGTTTTGGGAAGCTATAAAGGAAGGGTAAAGCAACCTAATTCATTATGCATTGTTATGATTTGATGTTGAGACTTTTGAGAGGAGGAGGAGAGACGACCTTATTGTTTTGTGGATTTCTGGAGGAAACCACCACCATTGATTGGTTTCGGTGTTGAAAGACACACCTTAGCCCATCGGAGATACCATCTAGGTATTTCACTGTTCTTTTCAGGAGAGATTATTGTGGAGGGCGCAGCTTAGCCAAGGAGGGCGCAAGTCATTTTGGAGATTCAGAGATTTGCAGTAGACCGTGGTCCCGATTGCAGATTCATTCCGACCTAGTAGAGATCCAGCTAGGGCGCTTCCATTGAGCCATTCATCATCAGATTCCGATGGTGGAATCTTGCAGATCGTCCCATATAGCCATTTAGGGTGTAGTCATCCGGGACAGACGTTTGGCATTGCATGCAATGGTTTCCTATCAGATCTGGCCAAACCCTTCCGACCCATTTCATCATTGGACGAGACGATCGTTTTGAGCTATATAGCAGCAGATTCCGACGGTGGAATTCTTTGGGGCGCATTCAGTGCCCAAGGAGGGGCGCAAACCCCCCAGGGGTCCAGATCCAGTGCCGTAGAGGTCCGATCCGAGTTCCGACAGACATTTATTCCAATGTAGAGACTAGGGCGCATTGATTGGAGCAGTTTCGAGCCCATTCTGACGGTGGATTCTTTAGATCGAGTTTTCCAGCTGGTAGCGGTTACCGTATTTCTCCGGGATCGCTCATTTTTGCCTATCCATCCGTGCATGCAACAGATCTGCTGTCTTCTTACGGACACGGGTATTTCTTTGTTATTTGATTGTATTCCAGTATAGATCCAGAAGATCTGACTGACGTCTAGACTCTATATTTTCAGTAGGCTATTTGTATTTCCATGCATGAACGATTATTATTCATGATATTGAGCAGTTGACATTCTATACTCTTGCATGCGTCTTTATATGATTGTTAAACCTTCATTATGCAACATGCACATGTAATAACCAACATGCAAACACAATAACCGAAGAACATCTCAATCACACAGCTAAAACGCATCCAGAAACACCCAGTGTATCAGATCTGCACGCTAGAGCAGAAGAACAGTAGCAAATATCTTGATCAGCCGGATCAGGGATATTTCAGTATCAGAGCTTTAGTCCTGCCAGCCTGTGACTTAAGTCGATGAGTTTAGCGAGTGACCCAGAAGGCAAAGAGGATGTGGGGAGACAGATATGAGAGGCCAGAGGGCACTGGTAAGGCTCCCATGGAACCAGAGGCAGCCTTCATGCAGGTTATCAGTGATATGTTAGCTAATCAACGGACTATGTCTCGGTCCTTGGCTCAGGTGGCTGAGAGATTGGCTATGGTGGACATTCCGGGCACACAAGCCCCACATGCAGCACAGGGGAACTCGGGGGCAGGCAGTAGACCCCAGACACCTACTCG